>WIXG01000786.1:0-21818 GCA_009869945.1 Mesaphorura yosii
ATGTTGACCTCGAACCAGCTGCAATTAGCAAGGAACCATGTCCTCAGAACTGCCAAGAAGTACATTGAACAATTGAAACCAGAACCTACGACCAGCGATTTTGTACCAGGCACTGACGAAGTTATTGTTTACTTAATTAAGGTGTCGGTTATATTAGCACATCTATATGTGCTTATGCATTTGCAAATGTCTGTCCGCCCGCATTAAATTACCAGATTCTTTTACATCTGTGTCACAACAACTAATACCCCCCTCCTGGACTCCATGGCCAGTATGCACCAGCACATGGACCTGGCGGGACTCCGTCACAGGGAATTCAATGTTTGTACCAGCAGGGTGAGTTGTACTAAAAGCGAATTTTGGATACAAGAAATGGTCACATTTACTTTTCCTACTAGCGAGTCGCATGTGCTTATGTGTATTAATTACCAATTAAGATCAATAATTAATAAAACGATGTTCGTTTATATCTGCAATTTTCATTCAATTTTATATTCGCGTTCATTCTCGCCGGTCACTTAGTGACCGGCCGTTTTAGCTTGTAAGCAATATAAGAGTTGAACAGCTAAACTTACTTTTTATAACATGTCAAACACGATCGTATCAGGCCCATCATCACTGTCAGGCACATGAAATGTGTTCCCACGTCAGGAGTTCTCCAATAGCTGCAAGTTGCAACAGGTAAATCACCAGTAAAAGTGAACTTGGTGTCGAGATCCCCAATTCTTCGGATACAATCTGCACCATTCGTACGGCGGGGCCAACTCCGACAACCCACAGAAGGTAGAACTGACCCAGAACCGTGATTATAAGCTGCATAATAAAGAATGTCTGCTTTAGCAGGATCCGGTTCACAGACGAAATTTCCGCTGCTGAAGACCTGCCACCACCGCCGCTTTGTTCTATGTTGGTGCTTAGAACTCGGTTCAGCAGGGTCGAGTGAAAAGCCGGGAACCGCAGAATGTAAACGCTCATCACTACCGAGTTGACACCAGACACGAGGCCCAAGATTGACGCAGCCAGATTCCAGGACCCCGACTGATTCCCACCAAACTCCGCGCGGTAGGTGAAGCAGTAGTTGAGGATTACCATCATGAACATGGCTCGGGCTGACAGGCTCAGCAACCGAAGGAGTGTGCTGAAGTGAGATGTGTCCGCCTCGAACCGCCGCCTCTTTCTGTTCCACTTGCAGGTCGTGACCTTCAGTATCACTGTGCTGACGAAGAAGAGGGTCCTTATGATGGCGAGTGAGAGCGGAGAAATTATTCCTGAAGTGGGCGCCATATTTCTTTGCGGCGTGTGATGTCTTCCAGAAATCTTCAACTGAAGGGGCAAAGATCGAATCTCATTAAAAGAATCTATAGAAGGCAATTTAAAAGTCAAGGCCAGAAATATCGTTCTGCATTCTACTCGGAACTAAATATGGATTATCATTATGATGATGGGCTTGATCGCCACGATAGGACTCGAAAGTCGAGACCGTTTGAGGATTCTAAACTCTACTTCGAACCGCTTCGAAAAATTGCGGAAAATTCAAGCAAATCGATATTTTTTCTTGATTAAGCAGTAATTGCGAAGCTTGTCCACAAGTCAACGTACAATTTTATTCAAATGCAACCCTGTGGGCTCCAATATGATAACTCGGAGTTTTCGTTCATAATTAATTAATTCCAACTGATAGAATACTGATGTAAGTAGAAAAAGTACGTTGATAAAAGTGCGAGGACAACAGTGAGAAAATTGGCTAGCACATGGCCGCCCACTCCATGACCTTGGCCACTCGATCCTCCAGTCGCCTGCACTCCTGCCCGATGCTCTCAAAAGGAATCCCTTCCGCTTCCATGAAATCTCTGAATAGAAAATGAAGCGAGGACATTTCAGCCCAATTCTCTGGCACCTTGCGAGTTCCATCGGGCAGCAAAAACTCTTCAATTGGCTCCAGCAAAACGACCAGCGTCGCCGTCGGGTCTCGATACCAGCTTCCGAGTATTTTCCACATTGGCGTGTCACAAAGTGCATACCAGCCGTCGACTTGCTTGCAATACTGCATTGAGTATATGATCGGGTCGATGGCGGAGCGGTCGGAGATGAACTCAAACTGACCCTTCGCAAACAGATTCATTTCTGCTTGGAAGTGGGCTGTGAAGATGTCCAGCTGCATCTGCAGGCACCGCTCGCCGTTCAGGTCGTCTGCAGTGTACAACTTGGCTTGCAGGACCTGTCGTGCGATTTCAGACAAGTATGGCGTGCTTTCTTCGTCGTAATGCCTTCGGAGAGCGTTCAGAAGTGTTGTTTTGCCAGTTGACTGCGGACCGACGAGGTAGATGGCTTTCGACAGGCCGAGAGCCTCGCTGGTCGTCGTAGTAGTCGTGGCAAGTGAGGGCAGTAGGAGAGACGTCATGGTCGACAAAATCTGTGACAAAAAACCCGATTCCAGTTCAACAGATTTGTGTCAAGGCGAAGAACAACGTTTAGACATGACTAGATGACATCTGATATCAAAACAAGATTTACTTACCTCAGACAACGTCAGGCAAATTGATAAATTCCGGAGAAATCACTGACACATTTTGTCGGTGACAAAATTGTGAGTCAAATTCCAATTCCACGCAAAATCAGACTTGGCAGTGGAAGCTGTTGCAACTGCAGCCCAGATTGGCACAAAAATTACGAGAATGGCGAAAATACCAACTCATGTCGCCTCTTTTTGCACTCATTCAATGTTTACAGAATCCGAAAGAGAATTACGATTACGCAATCTACAGTAGCTTTAACTCAATTCAGTAGAAAATTCGCAACTATTTGGCATGAACTACGAACAAGACAACGACAACGACAAAGTATGCTGCATGCAAAAATCTACGTTTACATGATAAGCTGAAGATTTACCACAGTTCTTTATGTATTGCGGTGGTATTTCCTGTTGACATTATGATAGTGAGGTGTCAATCAAATCAAGCTTGCCGAGCTTGCCATATGTTTTGTTTAACTGTTGCAAACCGCATCGCATTGCATTTTCCATTGAATGACGTGTTGACCTCAACACCTCAAGCCATGACGCAGATGAGTCACCTCACTGGCTAAATGTTTGCCTGTTGCTACTGGTGCATTTACACCAGAGTGCACCAGTGCATTTGCAGATCAATTCAATGAATTGCACCATTTCAAGTGTCTTAATCAATGAAGCTTTAATGCACTTTTTCTTATTAACTGACCTTAGCATAGCAAAAAAGCAAAGTTACGGTGCACAAGATTAATTACAGGCGATATTTTGTTCACTTTTAAGATCTTTTACAATGAAATGCTTTAATAAATTAAAGAACGCTTGATGTCGACTATCAGACTAGACACACACCTTCAATTCAACTAATGCTTATATAAAAGTGTTTCATGTATGAAATTCTCGAGTCGAAACGCTGTTGAAGCTTCATGTTCACCATTCACAAACCCACACGGAGAAGCATCCGGAGTCGTAGTCTCGATCTCGGATGGACGTGGACGACCTTCGTGGACACTTCAGCTCCCGGTGACAGTTCATTGGATCTTGCTCCATGTCGTAGTCGCCTCGCACTTAAATCGCAAAATTAAAATTACAGCGGCGACCATTCACAAATTGTGTGTTTAACTAAATTTTGCAACTGAGGAGGAAAAAAAGGCTTACTTTTTCCCATTGGACTGCCAACAGCTGAATCGGGTCCAAGCAGTACCAGCGCCAGGCAACACCACCACACGCACAACATCAGCGCCCCGAAGAAACGCGACTCGACTCTGCAGACCATTTTGAATTTGGCAATATCGTTTTTTCTTTACTCAAAAGTTTCACAAACACTTTGTGTTTTCTGATCTAAAATGGATAGGCACCGGGTAGGAAGCTTCAGATTAAATACTCGTCGTTATCTCACATGGGACACCGTACCGTTAGGCACATTGTGCTTGTCCAAGTCTGTAGAAGTCCACGTTCGTCCAAATCCTAGCCCATCCATTGATGCGTGCGTGGTATTATCCATTAATCCAATGCGGTCGTTGTAGTTGTAGGCGAAAGTGATGTGTAAACCAGGAAATCTAAAAGTAGGATAACGCGGTTAGTCATCGCATCTCGCTCAACCGGAACCGGGAACAGGAAGAAATTAGTATAAACCTTACCAAAGTGCGTCAGTGTGTCCTCTGTCTACTGATGCTGTGTTTTACTTAAAAGGACTTCATTTTCTTTTCCAGGTAAAAGCATAGTGGGTAAAAGTACCTGCTCAGATTAGCTAGTGCCAGATGTTGTTTCCACTTTTGGAGCAGCTCTCTGCCTGAAATCCTGCGCTGCTGCTGTCTACGAAAAGTTGATTCATCTTTTGCCCTCGATTCCAATGATTCATTTTACTTTTACTTTACTCCCACGAGTCACATTCACGACAAAACTTAAGTGCAAGGGCCAGATTTGATGTGAACAATTATGATTGACGGAAAAGGCTTTCAGGCTTAACTCAATTCACACAATTAAATTCTACCGGGTGCCTGATAAATAGAGGTTTATTAGCAAAGCATTGGATACTTGTTGGAGTTTATTCAGTCAAGTTGAATTAAAGGAAGGAGATTGAATTACATGTTAAATTGCGATTGAATTTAGATCACAATCAGCACCATCAGTAATTAAATCAGTAATAAAGCTTAATCAGTATAGTAGTCAAAGAAAGTTTGAACTTAAGTCAGCATCAGCACCAGAATTAGAACAGTACATTTGGTTCAGCTATTGTAAGATGACTTCTCGTTGGTGGTGGAACCGGTCGGCTCAACAGCAACATCCGTAGCTGCAGCGGCAGTCGTCAACCCATCTTGAGCTGGAGCTTCCTGATCCGGAACAGGATTGGTGTCGGCGCCGGCGGCTTCCTGAAGTGCAACCTTAACATTTATGAAGCCTCCAGACGGCGTACTTGTGGCCAAATGTAGAATTTGGTCATCGAGGAAATCGAACTTCTCAGCCTCGTCTTCCTCTGCTTCTCCTTTGCCGCCCACAACTTCGATGCTTTCGTCACTTGCAAGAATATCCAAAAGAAACCCCTCTTCACTTTCAGTCAGGTTTGTCTCTTTCTCCTCGTCGCCCTCTTTTTCCGCATCTGCAGGCGCGTCGCCAGCAGTCTTCTTAAGTGGAATCAGCTCACTTACGGAAGGGGCCGTCGCCGGGTCTGACTCCGCTCCTCGCTTCAAGTTGCCGCCGGGTTCCTCCGACTCGGATTTCTTTGCATCTGATTGGCTCGATCCAGGCATTTTGAAATATGGGTGGTTAGCACGCCACGAACGTGGCATTTGCACTGGCGACTGCATCTCGTCAATTGGAATAGATTCGTCATACAAATCTGAGGTTCCAAGGCCCGCGATTTCACACACGGACATTTTGGACATTGATGGAGTGAAATGAGCAGGTAGTAATACTGGTGGTGGACCCACTGGAGCTGCAGCTGCAGTAGCTTGATCTTCCATAGTCTCATCGCTAGAACCTGCACACAAATGGGCCGAAACAGATTAGCCCTGCCTCCAACCCCCAAATGAATAGTTGATAGTTGTCATTAATAAATTTACTAACTTGAAGAAGCGACGGAGCCATCACTTTCTACTTCGGGAAACAGAACAGCATCACCTGACCCATTAGGAGCAGCTGGACCAGCCAAATTGGCGCACTGACCAGGACCGGAAGCGGAACCACCACTTGCACTGCCGCCACTTGAGCTCGGAGAAATTGCAGGCTGTGTAGTTAACCTGGAATACTGTTGTCCCATTGCTAATCACAAGACCACTGATACTGAATACTGATAAACTGATTGGATTGATGTAAGTCCTACGAATTTGGAACTTGAACAGCGCCCGAATTGGATTGCAAAGAGCCGGGGCCGATGGGACTGAGAAAATTGTGGATTTTTTCTGCGATCTTCACTCTGCTCGCTCTGTAGATTTCAGATTCATTTTCCATGCAAAACGAACGCCAATTGAAAAATGCGAATTACTTGCGCACATGCTGAAAAGTGTTTCAGTTTTCATAGGAGCAGCAAACGAACCGAGTCCTCAAAGTGTCGTGAGAGAATTCAGGAATTGCGGGCCGGCGTCCAGTCAAGGGTCAACCACCAATTAGTTAGTGTAAACATTGAACATGCTGCGTGAATCGAGAACCATGGATAACCTTGAGCTAAATGCAGGATGCAAAATATACGGCACATTACACATGCAACATTAAACTACGCGAGGAGCAACCACGTAGAGCGACTCCCTCACTCTACTCACTGGAACTGCACGATTCCTTTTTTCTCGTTGGCCTTGAAAAATGTTGCTTACATGGCTTAAATTGACAAAAAACCACACAAAGCTGCAATTGTAGTAATGAAGAACGAGAACACGCAACTTTAGCTGGCACGCGTGTGCCTGCTAAATGTGTCCCAAATGGGCCTTTTAGTTACAGAATACAGGTGCAGACAGCTACAACATGATTCGATGTGGCCGAGTCCTTGTTGACGGAAGCAGTCGGGCTTGGGTTCGGGCTGCTGCTCCGCTGGGGCTGGGACACAGTGTTCGAGTGTCAGCACCAACTCCGACTTCATTCACCCGGCCAAGCCGATGGTTCCGCACAACACATTCGAAGAGTACATGGCCACCAATTCTTCTGGCGGTGCTGAACAAGATTGGGCATGCTGGCGCTATAATTATTGGACGCAAGTTCAAGAATCTGTCGCCTGAACTCAAAGTGAAGTATTTCGCGAAGGCAAGGAAGCACCGGAGGTATTTATATGGTACGTAAGCCTTGCTACTATAACGATCGAGGCCACAGTTGAAATTTTGCCATTTGTTCATCGATTCCAGGTTTTCTTACTTCGACCGGAGCTGGAGCATTTGCATACTACGTGGCACACATCGAAGAGGCTCCAATCACAAAACGCAAACGATTCCTAGCGTTTAGCGAGGATCACATGCAGATGATGGCTGAGATGGAGTTTAAATCGGTACAGTCGAATTGCAACTGTGCAAATGCAAAACATACATTCTCTTTGATAAGGTCTTGTCACTGATCGTAATTGTCCTTTGCTCAGCTCCTGGAGTGCCATCAGTACTTTTTGCTGCCCTCCACGGACCCAAGACACCAAAGAGTTTACCGAGGTGCGTGTTTTCGTTGCTATTTGCTTGTGAAAATGTGAATAATAGCCAATAGCCTGCTGTTGACAGTTGAAATCCATAATTGCAGTGGCACAGAGACTCATCGAAGCAAATCGCGACTTGTTCGAAGCCCGTGGAACGAAAAAGGAATGGACTCTGTCCGTAATTGAAGACAACCGCGAACTGAATGCCTTTGTCTTAAGCGTACGCGTGTGAAAATGCTTTATATTCTTGCAATTGAAATCTTTTACAATTTTCAAACACATAGCTTTGTTCTCTTGCAGTGTGGAAATATTTTCGTTTACACTGCCCTCCTGGACCTGTGCGATGACGAGGGGCCTTCTGACTCAATGCTGGCGATTATTTTGGCACACGAATTTGCTCACGTTCTACTCAGTCATTCACGCGAGCAGATGTCCAGGCTGCATCTCGTGGAAGCGGTTCTCCTGATTCCATTGTTGCTGCTTTGGTGTTTCGTGCAGTCGGACGCCACGGCGGCGGTGTTTCATTGGATCTCGAGTTATGTGTCGGACCTACTCTTGCACCTTCCATACAGTAGAGCTCTGGAAACAGAAGCTGATGAGGTCGGCCTGCTTTTGGCCGCCAGGGCCTGCTTCGACGTACGCGAGTGCATAGTCTGGAAGAAAATGGAAATCAAGAGAAAAATGACTGAAGGTGGAGACCCGGACTTCGATTTCCATTTTCTGGTACGCCTGTGCTGTGGTCAATTTGATTGTTCTTCTTTGCTAGGGGGCTAACTAATTATTCAATTGTCTCTTGGAACTTTCTCCAGTCCACGCATCCTTCTAGCGAAACCCGGTTCGAAAACCTGATGGCGAGGCTTCCCGAAGCGCTTGAGACGAGGGATACCTGCAAATGTCCGCCATTGGAATTCATGGACGCAACAAAACGAATTGGCGACTACCAACTGAGGCTGAAAGAAGAGAGCACAGAAAAGACCCGGCTGGTTGCTAAACCATTAGAAGTCTAAATTCCGAACGCGGTGGATGAACGAGCACTCAGCACGACAGGGATTTCCATTTTGGTTTTGACCTGTCGATAATGACACCAAAAGTTAACGCAGAATGCCGGTTTGAGGCACGATCTGCCAGATAGTTTTTGACTGCGACCTGGCAGTTATTGACTTGGAGCTGATAATTTCTCGAATAATCACGGCAGACGGCACCCGTGCACGTGCAGAAGGTTTGGACCTTGACTTTATCTCGAATTTTCACTATACTGCCCAGTGCATTCCTCAGCTTCGCAACCGAAAATCAAGCATAAATCATTCGAAGGTTATCGTGTACAAAATTTCCCAAATTGCTAGTCTCTAAGCAAATGAATAGTGCCAGGTTTTTTTAAATCAACATTATCATGTATTACCTCCTTGGAATTGATAAAGAGCAGTTCCTGAAGTTCTTTTGTTTGCGCGTTGATTGTAGGGTGTAAATGCTTGGCTCTTGTGTTGCGACTTATTGAGTTTATTGCCTTTTGTGGCCTAGCCGGCTCAAACTCCAGACTCTAGGGTCCAGAGACATGAAGGAATATTCTTGCACATGGAGAAGGATGACTTTGCTTTAATGATTTGGTTGACGACTGACAAATGCCCATGCAGTGTCAGTATGTAAAATGAATCGCAGAATCGAACTCACCGATGCCGGTGAATCGTCAGACAACTCTTACTAAAGGCTTGCTGCAAGTACAATCGCTTTGTGAAGCCAGGATTTCCGTAGGGAGCAGAATGTTAACAGCTGTAGGTCCAAGACGGTAAATAGACAATTCCGGTTTTTGTTGGTTTTGACGGTGTCAAGAGAATTTTTTATTTGCCAATTTACAAGACCTTGGCCACCCTGACAAAGGTCGAAGCTCCAGCCAAGTCGCAGCAAGAGAGGAAGTTATACTTCTGGTCTCTTGCATTCGTCGAAAGTTTGTTGAACATCAACATGAGTCTTGATCATCTGCATCTGGTTACAATGCTGTTCCTGTACGCAGTCTTGTTGCTGCTGAACCCGCGATCACGGTTTTATGTCTCCGCCTTTCCCAACTTCAACAATCCCGATGATACCGAGTCAAAAGTGCACTACATCATTCATTATCAGCTTCCCATGTCTCCGTTTGAGGATGCAGAGCAGGAATTCGTTAGTCTATCGAGTTATCACCAGAACTCGTACACAGTCCGGACCTCAAAGGCTTCGTTTGCAGCAGAAAGTAAACTTTCCCCCTCTCATTCGGCTAATTGGAGTATCTCCCTAAAACGACCTGACCAACATCGACTACAACGTGAAACAGTGGTCAATGTCTTCTATTCTTTTCCACGACGGTTCACGGAGTTGCTGGCAGATATTCTCGAGTCTGGGTATGCGTATAATGAAGGAGCCCTCTGGATTACGATGGTGGAAGCACAGGAGCTGCCAACGTTCATTGGCAGTCATGACGAGTACATGGAGCAAGCGGGCAAAGCAGCACGTGGATTTCAAGCTACCCTTCTCCTACAAGTTATGCAATCCAACTCATGGGCAATATATTGTCACTTGTGCAGCAGCGAGTCTAAATTCATCTTCAACCCCGTCTTTGTGCCGCTGCGCGACGTATCACATGAACAAGTTGTGAAATTGGCTCGAGCTTGGAACAGAAACGGTCACGGTAAGCCCGCATTACTACAGAGCAACATGTACATCAACCCCGACCAGATGTCTCGTTGCTTTACATGGAACAAAGAGCCATTCCGTGACTATTTTGACTGTGACGACTATTTCATCCTGCTCTGGATCATTGGTCAAAGGCTCAACTTCACACTGATACTGGGGAGAGAGTTGCCAACCGGTATTGGACTCCGTGTCTCAACAGATTTCAAGGCAAGTCCATTGCTTCCATTTCGCGGAGTCCAGTATTATATCAATGATAACAGAGAAGTTGGTGCTGTTTACTGCCAACATGCACTAGGCCTGATTCCACCAACATGGGACTTTCTTTTTCATCCATTTGACCTCTGGATTTGGTTGGCAATACTTGGCACAACAATCGGACTTGGACTGGTGACTCGAAACGTACGAAAAGGGTTGGACGTATTCTGGCTATTGCTTGGTCAAGCTGGCGAGGTTGAGTTGACTCCTGGTGTTGGTGGAGTCGCAATCCTTCTCATTGTTCTTACAAATGGATACTTGGGTGTTATCACGAGCACTGTGATTGCTCCACTGATCCCAGATGCAATTCGTACGTTACCTCGTCTCGTGAAAGAAGGCTATCAACTAGTACATACTGACGAAATTACTGCAGGCTATTTCATAGAGAAATACTTGAATCCTATCTTTGATAAATTTAACATTAGTGGATCAGACGTGTGTTGTATCATTGAACCCGACTCTAGAATAGGTTATGCACCACCTGAATTCTTAGCTGACAAGAAAGGTTTCATAGTTCGACTACGTGATCCTGAGAACGACGCTCGGGTAATGGGACAGAAGTTGTTGCCGAAGGATGTAGAAATATCCTGCCATATGCTTGAGCAACGTTTGAATGACAAAGTAATGATCCGTTGGTCATTTAGTGCTCATCTGTCGGAGCCGGTGTTCCAGTTGATGGCTGGTGAGTTGACGGAGGCCGGGATAACTCAGCTTTGGTATCATTTCTCGTTGTCGCATCGTTCTCGCTATGATACCCTCTTCGTGACGAATAGTGCTACGGAGAAAGATGCGCCTATCCAACTAGAGTTATTTGGCTCATACGTAGAGATTCTATTCGGATTATGGTTGGGTGCAATTGGAATTTGTAGTATCCTTTTTATCTTGGAGGTGTTTGTTGGGCTCTGGCCACGAAAACGCGGGAAGAAACTCGGGGTGGCCATGGCTTATGCTTATACACATCTGGGAGCCTGGAAACTGAATGCAAATGTGAACAGGGCTCGAATCAGATTTCGGGAGCTGCTGCTGCTGAGGCGTAACAGGGTGACGCAATGAAGATGAGACGATTTAGATCAAAGCAGGGTGTGTCCACTCTGCTCGTGGAGTGAACACATCCTGGATCAAAGGACATACATTACATTTGTTACCTATGAATTTTGTTCTAGCATAGCACAATAAAATGTTAGCAAATGAATGTAACTACTAGAGACTCAATTGTTCGTACGATCAAACTAATTAAATCTTCTTTTTATTCACATTCACTGTCTGGAAGTTTAGTCTATCAGACTAATGTCCATATAAATATTTCCTGATTCCACCTCAATTATTATTGACCTTGCGAAAATAATATTCATCCACTCTTAGCTCAGCATCACGACATGACATACCGACAGGCTCCGTTGTCGCCTGGTTGCCCCCCGGGGCCTGCTGCCCCTCTGGTTCCTGATAAACGAGCAGCTCCGCTCGGACCTGGCGGTTCTCTTGCTCTGGGCTCCCGGACCCGGCAGCTGGTTATCTGCATGATTTCTGATTGAAGATTAATATGTTGTTATCTGTTGGCTCTTTACAGCTGCGCGGACGCTCACGCAAATCGTGACTTGCTGCATGAGAAGATGAAGGAATGGACCGTGTCTGTGGTCAATGGTGACAAAGTGGTCAATGCCTTTGTCCTACCTGTAAGCACAAGTCAGAGCCAATTTGCTGATATAACATAGTAAATTACTACTGAATGTATTCTTATTTAAACATACAGACCTGAAATATCTTCATTTCCACTGGACTCCTGGACTTTTGCGACGAAGAAGGGCGTTCTGACTCGGCTCTGGCGATATTCCTAGCACACGAATTTGCCCACGTTCTGCTCAGTCATACCCGGGAGGTGCTGACCAGACTGAATCTCGTCGACGTAATCCTCTATGCTCCCAGGTCTTCTCCTTTGGGCGTATGTGCCTTCAGACATCGCAGCGGCACTTCTTCACTGGACTATGATGGACCTTTCTCGAACGCTCCTGAAACTTTCTTACACCAGAGCGGGAGCGCTCCTGGAAGCTGATGAAGTCGGCCTAACGTTGGCAGCGAAGGCTTGCTTCGATGTGCGTGAGTGCATAATTTGGAAAAAGATGGAAATAAAGGAGAAGCTGCAAAGAATGATTCCCACAGACGACTTTATGGTACGTTTTCTGAAGCTTAAGGCTGTCCCCTCTTAATTAATTGCCTTATAAATCATGAAAACTTTGTCCAGTCCACCCATCCGTCCAACAAGACTCGGTACGAGAATTTGATGAAGAAATTGCCCGTAGCTCTTGCGACGAGGAGCACAATTGTCCTAGTCTTCAGCTTATGGATTTGGAGAAAATAATTCTCGACTACGAACAGACACTGCTGGTGGGACGAGGCGGAAGGTGCCCGTGGTGGTGTTAAATTGGCAGCTGCATGCATGCAACGAAAGCGAATTTCCTAACCAATAAACAAAATTCCTATTTTCCCACTGAGCAATAATAATGAATTGACTTTTGTAGTTTATTCGCCATTCGCTCAATTAGCATTTGGCATAGAACTTATACAAAAGGGCACTTCCGGTCAGAATCGCCAAGCTTGGCATTCCAGCCCCTCCTGTCTGAACGGATGCGCCATTGTGGGTCGTCGTGCTTGGCATTGTACTGGTGCTCGGCATTGTGCTGGTGCTCGGCATTGTGCTGGTGCTCGGCATTGTACTGGTGCTCGGCGTAATCGTCGTCGGAGGCGGGTCGACGAGTGGTCCCAGGTCAATGTACGAGATCTGGTCCCTCAACTCGGTCCCGCTCGTTGTGACATTGACGAAGCTACCTCCAATCACGTAAATTCGGTTGAGTTGCTCGACGAACGCACAACCAAATCCAATCAGCTGGCGAGGCCAGTCCTCCACGGTGATCAACTGCGTTCCGCGAGTCGCTGGAATGAAGCGGGCGAGGATGCCTGCGCCTGTGAATGAATTGTTGAAGCCCAGAACGAATATTTCTGGGTACTCCTGGCGCTCCCGTCGTGCGAGGACGATGCAGCCTTCGCCAAGAAGAGGCATGAACAGTTCAGTGGACAGCCTGGTCACATCTCCCGTTGAAGGGTCAAACTTCAGAATTTTGTCGTCCCCAAACACGTACACAGCCTCCTCCTCCTCGACCCACACACCAGCCAGATTCGCTCGTGGCCTGTCGAGCTGCCCCACTGCCACTGTTGACCCGTCTTTATAAACGTAGTCGACCACACCTTGCCTGCTCTCACCGCCCAACGTGTACACGGTGGTCGAAGTCTCGTTTTGTACTCGAACGATGGCCGCTCGGGCCACGGGCATCGGGAGTGTGCCGTCTTTCAGTGCTTCAACCCGTTCCTCTTCCTGGCCCGGGCTGGTGATGTTGAGCCTCCAGATCTGAGAAGTGATAAACGGCTCGTTCTCGCCGTACTTCTCTTCGCCGCCGTGGTAGTAAATCTGTCCCAGCCCCGTGCCAGCTCTGAGAAGCGTACCGCTGGCCACTCCCACTCCAAACGGCATCTGACCCACGACGGTGACGTTGTCGCTGATCAACGAGTACTTGATGATCTCCGCGGTGTGATCGGCCCCTCCGACCATGTAAACGGCGTCTTGGCCATTGTAGGTGGCCCTGCAGTGGGATCGCGGCGTGGGGAGTGTGGAGTCAGTGGGAGTGAGCCTCAGGGTTTGCGTTTGTGCGTTTGTCGTCGAGGCCAAGGCCAGCAGGAGTGTGGTCAGAGTTAAAAGTGGACAGGGCACAGTTACCGTACAATCGAAAGTTTGCATCTTTAAACTCTATAAAATCTTGCTTTCAGGTTATTTTAATTGTGAGCAGAGAATTGTCACTGAAAATTTCCGGGTCTGAGGCTTGATTTTATAGCGGTGTGCTGGAGTAATAGCAGGAGAGTGAGAAGAGTTTTAGCGCTGATTCGAATGAATGGGCGACCCGTCGCGTCATTGGCCGTTAAGTAGAGTCGTAAAATGTGGGACCCAGAGGAAATTATATCAGCTAGTTCAAACGTCAATTTTTAAGTAGTGCGTTCATTCACTTGAGTCGGACTTAGTCATTACGACCTGGCGACGATTAATTGTATTTTCATGTTCATATTGTTGTACTATTTCGACACAAAGGCGAATTAATTCGAGAGGAGCGGCAGCGCATGTAGAATTACGGACTGATGGACAATGGACAAGTGATGTCAGGAAGCAGGAAGACCGAATGACAGAGGTCTTGTAATTCTCAGCCGCCTTGTCCTGGCTCCTCTGTCCCAGATAAATCAGGGTACAAAGGTCAACAATACTGCTGGCGGATGGCGGCACTCTTTCTGACTGTGCCCGAGAGTGCCAATTTCGCAATTTATGGCATGGGTGCTCTCAGAAAAGATGACTTCAAATTACATTTCCTATCCATTCAAAACCCCCGTGTTTTCTGGCCATGGCTTATCAGAATAGTTGCAATTCTCTTGACTGCTGCCGGAGCGAAGCGCTGACGCCCTCGCAAAAATCATTTCCAGTGAATATAAATCAAATCATTTCTCACCGAATCAAAGTTTGCAGTTAAAAAAAGCAGAGCAGACAGGCTGACTTTCGAGGTCTTTGACATAATCACCCAAAACAGATATGTACTTTAATTACAAGTTATTCTGCATCACGGCCCTGGCCTCACTGGCACTGCTCTTTATCCAGCCGGGTCCGAGCCAGGCTCAACTAACACTCGTCGACACACCAACCGGACTCTCGTCTCCGCGTTATGGTGTCCAGGCCGTTTACGACGGGCAAGACTCCATTTACTTCACCGGAGGCCTGGCTTACTCAGAGTTCCTGAAGTACTCACTCACCACCGGCACCGTTGCGGTCATCGGCAGCGCGAGAGGTCTGATCTATGGTGGCATGGCGTGGGCCGGCAACGGACAGATTTATTACTTCGGTGGTTCGTTTGGACTTGGCGGAGTGGGGAAGGCTGAAATCTGGAAGATACAAATCACGAAAGACACGAACGGAGAGGAGAGAGCAGAAATGACCCAAGTCAATAGCTTCCCAGCCCCACAAATCATGTCGGCCGCTGTCTGGGACGAAGGCAACGCGATCTACATCATGGGTGGCTCCAATAACGAGATGGAGGACCTCGACACAATTTTCCAGTACGAAATCGCCAGCAACACACTCACGCTCGTCAATCGTCTCGACCGACCGCGTTGGACTCTGCAGGGAGTTTTTGACGGGCGAGCCGGAACGACATACGTGTTCGGGGACCTCACAAACAAAATTATCAAGTACGAGCCGTATCCGGGGGACGTGACCACTTTGGGCACGGTGCTCCCCACCAGCCTGCTGGAGGGATGCCCCGTCCTCGCTCGACAGCGGACGGGAGAGGCTGAAATATTTCTGATGGGCTTCACACGCGAACTCCCGATCGACGAGACACGCAACGCCTCCGGCATCGTCTGGTTCAGCCCCAAGTCAAGACTCATGGCGCCCATCGCTGTTGCCAATTGGCCGTATGGACTGAGTGGGATGGGCTGCGTGTACGTCCCGAAACTCAACCGAATCTACCTGATAGGCGGCGCACACAACGCGACAGGGGAGGCTGCGTGGTCTGATCGGATATCCTACATCGACCTGAGTGGATACGTCGACCCTCTTCAAGCATAAAACAACAGTTAATTGCATTAGCTAATTTTAACATTCTTTTATTTACAAAAATTTCTTAAATAAACCAAAAGCTTAGCTTTGCTTAATTCTTGAAGTAAAATGTTTGTAAATCCAAAAGTAAAAGATGAGGACTGAGGAGGGAAGTTGAAGTTAATGGAGCTCTGGTAATGAAGCGTCTAACGATTTCTTATTGAATTTCCATTTGCTGCTCCTCCTGACCTTGAAGATCTTCTTGTTCTTGCTCTTGTCCTTGAAATGTCTGCTCGACTTGATCTTGTCCCGCTTCTCCTTCTAGTCCTTCTTGCCCATCCGCTTGCTGCTGCTGGAAATCTTGCTGGTCTTGCGCTTGCTCCAACAATTGATCTTGGGCCTGTTCTTTGAATTCTTGGTCAAGCTGTTCTTGTTCTTGGTCGAGCTGCTCCTGCTCAAGCTGTTCTTGCTCCAACTGCTGCTGATCGTCCATTTCCTGCTGCTGAAGCGCATTTTCCAATGTAACTTGATTCATTTGATTAGCCGCAGCCTGCTCGTCTTGCTTAACTCTGCCGTGCATAAAGAAAATGATGATTCTATTACGTCCGATGCACAAGTGCGTATGGAAAACAGTCTAGAAGTTTACCTGTCGTGAATCTGCTTGAGAATGTCAATACTCGCTTGATAGCGACGAGCATTCCAAGCACTTGCCTGACGCCACCTTAGACGGATCAGGTTCCAATGTTCCAAGTGCTTTTGGAAAAGCAAAGCCGGAGACGGAGCATCCTCCTCATTCTGTCGGACGAAAGAATGTTCATACGGTTCTACGATATTATATTTGGATGTTTTGAATTTGTGGGAAAATGAACTCACATAATTGATATCAAACGGTGGTTCGTCTTCCGGTCGTGGAAGAGGTGGAGGAACGCGAATGGAAATCTGCCGGCCGTACTCATCAATCGGCAGCGGTTCTGGCGGAGGAAGACGGTACACATCTCGTGAGCCTTCTTCTTTAGTCAATTCCAAATCCGAGATGTCAAGGTCCACCTTCTCAATTTCTTTAGCCGCCGCAGCTTTCTTAGCATTCCTAAACACACAAGTCAGCATTTGCATTTACGTAACTGAAAACTTACTTCTAATGCGCAAATGTTCTAGTTAAGAATTTGATACTTACTGTTGTGGCTTGTTATGGATCCACGCCCTACAAATTGGGTAGAGTGGCGTCTTTTCGTCAAACTGAGCCAAATCTACGCCACGATCAAAGAGTTTCATAACAAAAGTAGCATGAGGTTTCGGTTTTTCTTCAGGTCGCCCTCCTTCGAGTTTAATTCGCTTGCCGCCAACCGTTGTGACGCCTGATAGGCCAGAATTCTTTAACCCTGAAGATCTGCATGAAAATAAAAATCACGTCATCACCCAATCGTTACAGGAATGGCAATTCATTCACCTACCTAAACAATTTGTTCTCATCGTTGTCAGAATCGTCACTGGCTTCATCGTGCATTAAGTTATCTTGAACCATGTGCTTGAGCACATTCTTGAATCGATTCCGAGCGATCTTCACGCTCGCTTCCTCTGTAAGAAATTAAGGTCCGTTAGATAAGATCCATAAATTAGATCCCGAGGTGATAAGCCAGTTTTCAGTTGATACAAATGCTTACCTAACGGATTTCTGGGAAGTGGGACGTCCATCGCTATCGCCGCTGTGCAATGCTATCAGAAATGATAAAATATTCCCAGTACCGCAATTAATTTGAGTAATTGGAAAAATTTCAAATTGATTTAATCCACGGAGAAATCCAAAATGTATTGACACAGTCGTCAACCTGGTTGACTCGAACCTATAAATTAAAGCAAAAGGAATGAACCAAGCGGCTTCGCTTCGGTTTGGCTTGAATTTGAGTCTCCCACTCTTCTACGGGCATGGCTTAATACATCACAGTTGGCCATGCATATACGTCTGCTGTGCTACACGGAGACTATGTACACATACAGGCTTCAGCCAGCGATTGGCAAGATAATCTTGACTTTGTTCACGGCTTTATGGGTTCCTGATTTCTGAACGAATTTTGTGTCAACTTTCATCACAGACTTGACTGACATTTCGATTTCACTGGTGGTTTCAGTGTCAAGAAGTATCAAGTGTTAGCGGTGTCAGCGGCAGATTACACAACCATCAACCTGACAGGCCAGACAAACACTTCACAAAACAATTGTATCCAGTGTCCAACCTCTATTAAAATAGGACAGGACGAGCACACTGACACTGAGCACATTTTGGAATTCGCGTGCACTGAGCACTGGATTAGCAACTGGGTCAATCATAGAATGAAAGTCTGGACTGTGATCTCAAATTGCAATATTGGTGCGGGATAGGTAAGTTAAATGGCAAAAAATGGCAAATGCTGATACAGATAGCAGCAGTGGCCGAAGTGTGAACGTGAGATACTTCACGTACGGCCTAACACTAGCAGCTTGACAATGTTTCTGATGCTAAGCTGTGAGATTCTGGCGGCTTCGTGCATGTGCCCAGTATAAATAGAATGGGGACGGGACGACGGGACATCCTGGAACCTAGTATTCTTCACTACCTCAATTGATTCAGCCGCAGTCGTCCATCTCATCCCAATCCACTGATACACAATGAAGTCCTTCTCCGTCCTGTCTTCGCTTCTTCAAGCCCTCACAATTGTGACGCTGATCGGAGGAATTTACAACATCCAACTCACTAAAGTTGACGACGGTTGGGAACTTTACGTGTCGAATTTTCAGGTAAGATCCACACAAGGGACAATCCACAAACGAAAAAATAAAAATAGCTTCGGGATTTGAACGCGTATCATTTTATTTCAGCTTCCTTGGAGGGAATCGCAGGAATATTGCAATGCACTCAACATGACTCTACTTTCGGTAGACACCGTCGAGAAGGATCGTGTGCTGGTCGACTTCTTTTCCTTCGGAAACGGAACTGGTTAGAATTACTCACGCATTTAAGATGGTAGCACAGAAAGGCTGGCATCGAACATTTTTATTAAGACTGGCTACCCGTTGTTTGTATTTTTCAGATCTTCTTATCGGAAACGCCTGGAACTCAGCGACCGAACTCACCGAAGGTGTGTGGAACTGGGACTCGACCGGACGGCCACTGTACCATACTCGGTGGTTCGTCGGGCAGCCTGACGACGTGGATAACCTTAACTGCGTTTACATGGCCAAGACCGCGCTCCTGTACTGGAGAGACGCCAACTGTTCGGCCGGCATGTATTTCATCTGTGAATAAGTGCTGGATTCGAATTGTAGTACGAAAAGATGCAATTAATTAAATTATTACTTACTAGAATTTATTGTAAAATTCGACTACAGCCAGCAGCACGAATTGTGCCTTAGTAGACTTATAGTACTCAATCAGTACACGCTTCCAAATACGAATTCCACGACAAAAACCAGCAGTGCCAGCCCGCAGCCGACAAGCAGGGCCCCAAACACGAATGCAAAATGTTTCAACCCGAATGCCTTCCGCATGTCGAGGGATCCGAGCGCCAAATCCCGAAGCCTTTCATAAAGCTGCTTCGTCTCTCCGTTCCTGTTCTGCAGCATCCACGCTTTTCCATGTGTCTTGTACACGTTTTTCACTTCCGCCTGCCACAAGTCGGATAGTCCCGTCTCGTAGAAACTGGCCCCGATAAAATTGAACGCGTCCGTGTAAATCGAATTCTTTGAGTTGGCCATGATTGCTGAAGCCGTGAATGGCGAGCCAGCCTCGATGGAGCGGAGTGGCTCGTACTGCGTCACGAGTGTCAGGTTCCGGGCCACAATTTGGGAGAGGACCGTCCCCCAACCCATGCAAATGGTCTTGCGTGCTTTCGGACTCGTGAGTGATTTGACCATGCAGCGTGACATGTCTTTCTCCAGGATGAAACGATCCCGCAGCCTCCTAGCCAGATCCGTCTGTCTCCGGTCGAAATACCGGAAGTCTGTGCCGCCCACGTCGTGGTAATAAATCGTGTAGTCCAAGTATTTCGTCGCGAGCTCCGGAAAGGAATCGGGGAGCCGTTCTTCGTAGGGCAGCGTGAGGAACGTGAGCAGGTTGCTTTTGTAGCCCGTCGTGATGATAATCAGGCTCAACATCCAGAGCCCCGTGAGAGGGCGGAGTCGAGATGAGAGCCTTTTCGGGATGTCCTGCTCAGTTGCGATCTTGAACGAAATGGAGACAGCATTCCACCAGAAATCGTCTTGTCTAATCCTTGCATGCCTGCTGGCCCACCGACCTCCAGGAAAAGAATCGTCTCGGCCTCTCAACTTGAGGCAGCGGTGTTGTTGGCGCTGGCGGAGCCGAAGCCGAAGCTCGGCGTCGTGCTTGAAGTACGTGTGAAACAGCGGCGTGATGACGAGGAGCGAGAGGACGATCAGCGCCCAGACTTGCTTATCGTACGGGTACACGAGCGCTTCTGGGTGGATGTTGACAAGCGGCTGTACCGTCGTGAACCCGACATTGAATATTCCGAAGAACGAACCACTCGCGTCCAAATCGTCGTAGCGATCCAGGTCTTGCGCCAGCAACACTGCGAGGTCCGCCTGCCGATTCACGACTTCGCCACTGACTCCATTCCACGATCCGTTTGCGTTTTTGATCCCTTGCGCCTTTCTTCCGAAGGCCATCGCTATTGTGAAGTTGTACTTCAGTGAGGCAGCGTGAATTCCCTCGAAACTCGAACCAAAATACGGTTTTGACGTCGTCACCCGTGCCAATTTTCCCAAACTACGTGCAGAAATGGAAAATTTGAGAGTCGCCTGGATGAATGGAGGAATCGGGCTCGCCGTGGCGCGAATGACTCGATTTCGTAGGTTCACTCGAACTGGCTTTGGGATGTGGGGATCGGTGTCAGCTGGCACGTAGATAAATTTGGGGTCCAGAATTCTCAGTGGGTCCCCATACACTGGCGGTTCATGAATAATTACACCTGTCTTCGTGTCCAGCCCCACTTTGTGCCTGACTCCACTCGCCATGCCGGCGCTCCGAAATATTTTTCTCAGAATTTCCTCCGCTGAACCGATAAACACAAAATAGTCAAGCCTGGTGTTCGAGACTTGGCGGAGGTGCTCAATTTCCCAGTATTTGTGGTGCGCGTGCGTGGCTCCGTAGACGAGGAAGAGTTTGCAATTCGGCGTGAATCGAGATCGGGAAAGGTCCAGCACGGTCCACAGATCTTTGCGCAATGCACAATGGTGCATTTTAATGGTAAACGTCTGGTTTCCGACTGGTGCTCGAATAATTTCAGATGGAACAGTGCCCGGCGTCGGTACCCTGAAGCTGCTCTGGTATCCTACGCCCATGAATAAGTCGGAAAAAATGTGAGTTTGGGTCCCACAGTTGGCCCAGACGGAAGTTAAGGCGACCACTGAGTCCAAATCCGAGCCCTTTGTCGTAAGCGTTTCTGAGGTCGCCAGCGTAAATTGGCTCAAAGCGCTCAAAGTAAGCACCAGGGCAAGAAGTAGTCGAGTCATTGTAGCTTGTAGCTGTAGCCACTTGCAGAAGGACAGAAGGCGCTCGATTCAAAGCTTCCAAAGGCTCAAAAGAATCTGAAGAACTAGAGCTTGAGATTCGGTGGTCGCGGCCGTCGAACGTCGAGTCATGGATCAGTGATTGGCAATTCGCCATTGATAAAATCGAAATTCGTCATAAAAATCAGTTGGCAGAAGTCTTTGTTTACTGAAAGCGCCACGGAGGGACAGAAAAATCACAAGAATATTACGCAACAAGCAAATAGCTCGCGCATCAAGCTGTTATCGTCTGATCTGTAAATATGCCGAGTTTGTCAAAGGAGTCGATCAATAGTTTAAGTTTCGTCGCCAAATCCTCTTTCATGACCAAAACCGAAATTTGGATCGAGAAACAATAAATTGGAAATTGGGGATTGTCTGACGGTAGTGAATAAAGGCGGCTGGAACAATGAAACAATTTTTGCAAGGAAATTCTTTATTTGACAACACACATTTTGAAAGCCAGATTCAGCTAATGTATACAAGCAATTAGAGCTTCTTGTTACAGGGCCATATTGAAATATTGTATGCATGTCAAGTTCAAGCTCGATTTCAAGAATCATTTTAGTGCATGCGTGGTTTAATTTTATTGCTCTCAAGTTTTTGAGCACTTTGCTCTCAACGAT
>WIXG01000787.1:0-21777 GCA_009869945.1 Mesaphorura yosii
GGCGTCCGTGGTAGCCACATCGACAAGTCGCATGTAATTGCAGGCAAGACCTTATACTAGTGAGAGGCTGCATTGAAATGATGAAGCGTAATCAGTGATGAGTGGCTGTTTTGCTCTGAGTCCATTAGAACGCTATGAACTATGATATTTGTTCTCATGTTAATTGAGACCCTCAGCAAGATGATGAGTGAGAGCATGAAGAAGGATTGGAGGAGAATGGCTGAGGACGCAGCTTAGTCCACGTCCAGAATGCCACATACCTACAGGGTCTAGCTCCGGCCTTTTGCGTATTCCGCAAAAATCGCACGCACTCATCCCGTTCTTCTATTCCTACGCCTACGTCCTCACCGCTGGCGACGGCACGTTCGGTCCAGTTCTCGGATCGCAGGGATGCGTAGGAAGAAGTACGCTCATCGAAGGAGGTCAGCCCCTTGCACGATGAGATACGCTGTATGGACGAGAAGCAGAGTGGTGTACAAGAACGTCACGTACTTCTGAGCCTCGATCAGATTAGCCAGTCTCCTGGCTGGACATGAACACCAGAACGGCCAGAGTACAACTACCCCAGGCAACGAACTACAAGTTGCCGACGAAGCCACATGTTAGGGGGCGCCTCAAGTCTGAAGGGCAGGCACCCGAACAGGTAGCCGTTGAGGGTACAAACGGCTGGGACCCCTTTCAGCAGCCGCCAATACGACTTTTGGCTTAGGGAGTCCCTTGCCCTTGTCACACCAGCTAACAGCCACGGACAAAACCTTCGGTCACCGCAGTCCGTTGCTATTCTGTCCGGATCTCGACCCAAACCGAATGCTTTTTGTTTCGCATGATGACTCAGCAAGCAAGGAACTCTGAGTTCGCCCTCGCTTGAGCAGGCAAATGTGGAAAACAAAGTTGCGTGCGCTACAAATCGTCGAGGTTTGGGACAGTACTTTTAAGTTTCGCACTTGCATTGCCGGATGCGTCAAGGAGAGAATGACGTAAGTCCTGCGTGTGACGAACACTCTGGACACTCGCAGTCGATACGGTCCAGAAAGAAGCACATGTGCGCAATTAATTGCCTCTTCGCTTTAATTAAGCACGCGCTTCAGATGGTAATTGGGATATTAATTACACCACAGTCGACGGTGAATGCACTTCCAGGCCATGACTAGGCACTCGCGTTTCACACGGAGATCTCCAGCAGCAGAAAATCCAGCTATGCCTACTAAGTCTCTTTTTGTCCCGCTGCCGCTGATTGTATGTGTTTGCATTGTGAGGCTGTCGACGTGCTCGGCTGCGGCAAACGACAGCAGTGGAGGCACTCTGACAACCGTTCTCATTGCTTGCGAGGCAGAGGGCCCGCTCGCCTACAACCGAATCTCGAGCCGGAACACTTTCGCGAGGCAGCACGAGCAGATGCTCGTCCTGATTAAATCTCTGCTCATCGCGTGGAGACACGGCGAGTTTGAGCGGCTGCCAGCGCGACAGCATGGACCAGACGCTTTGGAGATCATTCTCGTAAGCAACAGCAAGCTGAGGATGGAGGCCATCATGGCCGAAGTGGGCCGGTGGGACAAGCAATACACGGCCCCCCTCGTGTACAAACAGGCGGAGTACTCCGCCGAGTTCAGGTGGCTGGCGTCCTTCTTCCCGCCCTGCGCGACCCTCCGCTTCCTCACCCCTGCACTCCTTCCGAACCACAAGCGCGTGCTTTACATAGATACAGATTTCGTGTTTCTTCGTGACGCTCGTCGGCTTTGGACGGAACTTCTTCGGCGGGAGAAGTCCCAGGCGCCCTCTGCCGGCGATGCAGACGTTTTCCTGACCTCTTCGCCGCGGCCGCATTCGCATCGCAGCCCCGCGACGAGCGCTGGCCGCCCTCGGCGTGGCGCCGCGCGACGGAGTAGCCGTTCACCACAACAGTGAGCTGATATTTATGAACCTGGCGCGCTGGTGGTCGCCTGCTGCCTACGCCCACTGGCGGGACTGGCTGCAGGGTGCACGAAAGTTCCCACGTGGGTTTGAGAGCGACCAGGACTTTGTCAACGCGTACTTTGCGGCGGGAAACCAGGCCCAGCGAGTGAGTTTGAATATTAGTCTGAACATAGGCTTGGTAAACGACTCTTTGATTGGTTGGCATTGACAGGCGAATTTCTCATGCGCATAGAACTTTCTCTTCACACGCAAGGCAGCCCCACCCTTCTTAATTTACCACTGCTGGAAGCTGCCGCGGGCCATTTATGCGTTCCACGGCTGCCACGCGACATTCTGGAGGCGGACAGGAGCTCAGATACCGCGCGCCCTCTTTGAGCACTTCAGGCAGGCCAGGCTGGACTCCAAGTTCTCAATTACCGTATTCAAGCGGAGGCTCGAGCGCACTCTGCGGGCAGCGCTGAAGAAGGACGAGTGCACGCATCGGCTGAAGGCAGATTGCGAGGTGATGCGAGAGAAGATTATGAAGAGTGTCAAAAGGCTAAAGTGAATTTAATTAAGCTTCTCGTGAAAAAAATAAGTTGTGTGGAGCCGAATCGAAGCATTTATAGTCAAGCTATTCAAACACTCCCATTGAATTCGAGTTTACTGCTTTCCGGTTAGGTTAGGTTAGCATTCTGTTTCTCCGCTCACACCAGCGCTTCCTCGACGCGGATCCTCCCGTCGTGGTGCTTCTGGAAGATCTCGAAGAAGAGCCGGAACGCGTCCTTGTGAATGAGACCGTCCCCAACTTTGTCGCACGCAACCACGGCGCTCAGCCCTCGAAGTTGTCGTCCCAGTACATCTTCCACCACTGTTCAGTTCAGGTCGAGCATAAGTGCTCAGAGCCGAAGCACTTCAACCCGCTACGGATTCAATGCGAGCCTGAAGAGGAGATCGCGTGTGGAGTGGCGTATCGGTAGAAATAAAGATTCGGGATTCTAGAGTCTCGAAATTCTTGAATTTTGTCAATTTTGAAAGTCGAGATTCTCGAATGTCTCGAAATTTCAAGATTTTGGAGCTGTTGGTGATTTTTTAAAGAAACAAGCTTTGCATTGGAAAGGGTTCGATAAATGTATAACCGATTCGAATCTCGCGAGAAATGCTATCAAAGGTTCATGAGTCAGTTGAACGGCCGCTTATCTTATGTACATTAAACTGCATTGTATTATATTCTGTCCCTCATGGCTCACTGCACATCCTTACTCATCGCACTTTCACACTGATATTCTCAAAACTGGGCTTCTTGTTACTTGCAGCATCTCGTCCTGCATTGTTGGGTGCATTGCTTATCGTGCACGCAAACCCAAGCTCGTGTCTGTGACATGAGTCATGCTGAACGGGTCCAAGGTGGAGCAATTGCCTTTGACATCGAACCCGTAGATGTGCAGTGTGAGGAAGCTGAGCTGGCCAGCGGCGTCTCGGATGGCCCGCAGAAGCTCTTGGAGCGTTGTCAATTGCGCAGCGTTTGTGAGGGCGATTTTGTCCCAAGGCGGCTTCTGTGGTACGCATGTAACTGGATAGCTGATGCCTTGCGGATACTGATCTGGTCTCATAATGAGGGTCAACTCCCATGCCTGGGAGACATATGCGTTGCATGTTCGAGTTGAGAACTTCAGGTCATCAACCGTGTACCGCAACCAACTTGTTGGGGCAGTAAGCCAAGGGAACTGTACGTGTGGTGGCTCGATTTGTTCTTGCTCGAGGTACGTGGCATATGTATTGGGTCTCCAGTGTTCACGTGTAAGATACAAAACCAATCCACCCGCGAGAAACCCGATTAGGAAAATGGAGATTAGAAATATGAAGGGACGCCTGGTCAACCAATACCAGATACAGCTCAGCCACGACCTCTTCTCGGTATTTAATTTACTTGCCTTGG
The DNA here is from genome assembly GCA_009869945.1 of Mesaphorura yosii. Lineage (NCBI taxonomy): Eukaryota > Metazoa > Arthropoda > Collembola > Poduromorpha > Tullbergiidae > Mesaphorura > Mesaphorura yosii. The sequence goes on from WIXG01000787.1 coordinate 3,833, forward strand.
AGAAGGCTTCTGTTTGGCCGCCTTTGGTTTCATCTTCAAAGTACTCGCACACTTTATCTGCATTATTGTTGCATCATCATTTGAGTTGCAACGCTAGTGCACCACCTGTTAATTTAGCATTATTTGCTGTTTTTCCTTACCTCCTTCTAAATTCAGTTGTATAGCCCGCATCGCTTCTTTTAGTCGACAACATGTGGCTTTTTTTCGTATTTGCTACAGAAAGCACCGAGGACTTTTCTACATCGAAGGTAATCACGAAGAGTCCAGTCAGCCGAGTCGAGATGCAGTTTGAGTTCTCCGGCCAACTCTGGGAGGTGGTCTAGCAGCTGATCAGTTGCCCTCGTTGCCAAGATGTGAAAGTCAGCCTTATGCAGCTCTGTGAAAGGATAATAAAAAGCAATTATAGCATTACAAACGATGGGTTCGTAATTATAAAATTTTTACGTCTGGAGCGGTGTTGAGGCTTCATTCCGGCCAGAAGTGGCCCTGCTGGAGTCGCCACCATCAAATGTGCAACCTCACCAGGAAGCAGCAGCCCAGGAATAAAAATAGATTGAAAAAAGAAAAATCTTTTTCAAGAGACGGACACAGCAAATCAATTCCCCACGAACTGGCTTTGTTGATCTCACGTGAGGTGTGTTTGTATCTATGTATAGGTACAGTGTACAGGAGGCGCCAAGCAACACGCAAAATCACAAAGAACAAGCCGACAAACCCATCTTACATATTCGCATTCGCGCCAGGAGCTCGAGCATCAAGCATTGTGCGAAGCGTGCAGGTGTGTAGTAATTTCATCTCATGCCAGGTATGAAAGAGAACTTGGTAACGAGTCGCGGTGCTGAGTCAATCTCCATTTGATGCGACAGAATGCTACAGCAGTGGGAATGGGTGGCCAGCAATGACACTCTTCCCACGAGAGCACAAACTCAATAAGGTCGCAATAAGCTTATCTGCTGCCAGTTTTGATGATTTTCCATGAGTGATGTGCATTAATACTGAGAAGTAATCAAAGTCATTACAGAAGTTGCATCGATTAACTATCAATGTATTTAATTATATGCAAATTGCTGGCAATGAGAATTACAACGACGAGCTGGGCCACTTATATGGAAGAATGTGGGTTAATTTTATTGACGGGGCACGTTCCATACAAGTTCTTCAAAAATGCATTCCAGTGTATCTGGAAGAAATAGGATTGAGTGCCAATTTGTGTTTAGCGACAGCTTCCACTTTTACATTGTACGTAACTCACTTGCAGCGTCAAAAAGTCGCAGTTCTTGCAATGCCGTGCGGAGAGCGAGCCAGGTGGCTTCGTAGCTGCGGAAGCTGACCCAGCTGCCAATCATCGCCACGAGGTAGCTGTAGTCGCCGGGGTTCCTCTCCCTCATTTGACGTCTGCCCGCCAGCCTCAAGCCTAGTTTCCCATAAATCAGGTCCAAGTTTTCCGTCACTCCAACGTCGTCACTCATTTTGAGGGCAATAGAGGCCAGGTGGTCACTGCTGACACGAACTGCTCCTGCTTTTGCGACCTGTTCCGGAGTCCAGCCTTGAGCTCCGGTCTCGGCCGGCGAAGTTGGAATTGGTTTGTCACCCATCACAACAAGCGTTGTAGTGCGTTGTGGTTTTGAGCGGAGGGTAGCGGGCTCTCAATTAAACAAACAAGAATTCGCAACGGTCGTCGGACTGTTACGATAAGGCCGACTACGTCAGTATTTGATTACGACTGCGTCTGTACCTCGCAGTAGTTCAAGTCAAGTACTACATACTCAATCGCTCTGGTTGAGTCAGCTGCAGTTTATTCAAGGATTTTCGTCAGTCGTTGTCGTTGACAAAACAAACAGTACAAACGTGTAGCAATGTCCAATTCACTTGCAAAAAATGCTGCACGAAGCATGCATGCTAGTTTAAAATTTTGCACAGGCATCTTCTTTTATTGTGTTTACAGTCACTCCTACCGGATCCCAGGCGCACCCAGCACAGAGCGGCGTGTTGTGGAGCTCCACTTGCCTTGGAGTGTCCGGCGTCTCTTGCACTGACATTGGCTCATCTGTGACTCGACCAGTCAAGGCGTTTAGAATCAGCTCATCTATGCTTGAGTGGCAGAACGCAGTCGTTGCAGAGGGCGGAAGCTCCCAGCTAAGGACCCACGGCGAGAGAGGACAGCCGATAGCGTGGAGTAAGGTCAGGCGCTGCAGGCCTGGGAGGCTCAGCTCCGGCAATCCAGCCACTTCCACTTTATCCAGTCGTCCTCCAAGGCAGAGGCTCTCCATGTCCAGAACGAGTGTCTGCAACGTTGGTGCAAATGCCTGCAGGAGCTGCAAAAGAGTCTCCTCCGGAATCTGCCCAACAACTCGAATACCAGACAGTGTCGGGCACGTGGCGCTGGACGCAGTTATGTTGTGTGGCCATGCGCCGATGTCCGTCACCGAAATGGACGAGGTGGGAGGAGCCAGAGAGTTGAGCGCCTCTAATGAGGAGATCACAGTTGAAGATGCCTCCGCTGAAATGTCGGCTTTCACTCTGACGGGTGCGACAGGTACAGGTACGGGCATTGGCGGCGGTTCCTGAACGTGACTCCAGTTCCTGGTCGCCAGCTTCACGGCCGTGGCCGTAAGGGAGATGACCATGACGATGCAGAGCAGGAAGAGACACTCGACTCGGTGGAGGCGCATGAAACGTTGTGCTCCGGGAGTGCTCCTTTCTTTTTCATTTGTAGGCTTGTTGAACTCTTGCTCACTGTTTTCAATCATTGCACTTGGTTGCAGACAGGATGTGCTGTCGAATGACACCAGAATGTCGTTTGTTTTAATACAGCCGATGGCTGCTCTTTATATGCAGAAACCCGGAAATCAGGCTCCAAGAGACTCGCAATGAATGAGGTCAGGTCATATCACGTTGCACATATTTGCACACAATGCAGTGTTTGTTCAGCACTGGACTCATCTTGCTTTAAAATGCCTTTTCTGCCTGCTCACTATTGCGTGTTTTGGTTGTGGGTCTGTCTCTGAGACGATGCCGCCTTTGTATTTGTTCATTTAGACTACTCAATTGAATTCTTATTTACGGGTGTTCTTTATTACTGAGTTGACCAACAGGGGAAACATCTTTAAGAAGTTTGGAGGTGTGATCTTGGCATTGTAGACGAAGAAGTAGTGGGGTTGGTTAGATCTTTCTTAAGATCCCACAGCATTTTCAATTCTGTACATCCCCTCGCCAAAAATGTGCTTTCCGAGGCTATCTGAGAAGTCCCGCATCATCTCTGGTCCAAGGGACTCTAGATGTTCGTCAAAGAGGCCGGGGAATGACCCCAAGAACGTCGTGAAGACTGAGGATGAGTTCAACCTCGTGTACCCATGCACATTGCGAATAGTTGCCCGTGGCAGCAGCCGGGCCGTGTCACTCACCTGCACTGTGAATAAAGAGATCGAATCTACAATCCACAGAAGCGGTGCGCATTAATCTCCACGATTAAGATGCCCAGTGCCAAAACCAGAATAACACAACAGATTGGGAATATGAGCATGATTTCAAACTCCAGGGAAATAGACTTAGCACCTGTTGCTACTTCTGTCATGTTACTGAGACGTTTCACCATATTAAAGTTTTGGATATTTCTCGTAATCTCAACGTCCAACCAAAACTTATAGAAACCTTGTTGAATGAAAATCTGGGTGATGTCGCGTGCCTCGTCACACAAATGTCCAATGAATTCCATCCAGTACACAACTGCGTCCTCGTAGGGTTGTGGTACGACATGACATACTGCTTCCGGGTTGCTCAGGCTCACTTTTGTAACCAATCTGTCGGCATCTGTACTTTCAACCACAAACGCCCCATACTTGTATTGTTTACATGGCCCTCGTGCTGCTTCATTCAGATTGTCTGTAAAGTGAACGCTCGTGTTGAGCAAGTGCAGAATACCTAAACGCCTAAAGTCGTTGTCCCACGAAATGTGGTTTCGGTACCCAATGTAAGTGACGATCTTGTACCCACTCTGCAACAACTCTTGCACCGTCTGGTAAATGAGAGGTGGGTTCGGGACCAATGCAAGACTTGTAAGGTGATTCTCGTAGTATGCTGTGAGGACACGGCAACCGAATAAAATGAGAAACTGGATTATGGAGACCTTACCACCTTCACCACGGATAAGGTCCAAAATATTGAAAAGGTTCCACTCAAACCGAAATCCGGCATTCGTCACACGAGGATGGGATAGGAGTATCGCAAGCATACCACCGAAAAATACCAACAGCCAATACTCGGAATTGAATGCATCAAGCCAATTCTGATCGTTTCGTATGCGCTGCTTATCATAGTCACAGTACAGGAAATGGTGCCTGGAGCTGCGCACGGCCAGATAGAGTCGAGTGAAAGCACCAGAAGTTGTAAGCATGAGCACCTTCTTGTTAGTTTCACCAACGAATTTGGTCTTTGGAAGTCTGCCCACAGTTGCCTCTTTTGCAAGCACAGTTGTTCCATTCATCACATCCAAGAGGATCTGGGTCATTTTTCTTGGTACTGTACATTCCGCCATGTATACGAAGTGGCTAGGAGATCGGCACTTATAAAGGCTATGACCTTCCTCGGGGCATCGTTTGGCAAGCGCCGCGTAGGTGGTCGTAAAGTCCCGGCGCTCTACCAGTCTCCCATTAAAATTCTTGCCGTGCTTCTTATACAGACGATTGATCATCTCTCCGTTGAATGGATTTGGGTCATTGAGAAGTAAGAGTGGCACCAACAATTTGGGACTCATCCACCACCACTGCAAATGATCCGGATCAGAGATGTTGATTCCGTATGCCTGAATGTTATGAAGCTGCCAATCCGGTGGAAGGAAAATCTCCCGTTCGTACACGACAACCATAAAATTGTGGGCTCGGTGTCGGACAGTGATCTTGCCCCAGTAGTCCCTCAATCGTACGTAAGTGTAGTTTGGTTGGATAAGGAGATGTACATTACAGAATCGTGATTCCCAGTTATACAGCCCGATGCTAAAGTTTGCTTTCTGCTGCTGTAGTGCACTGAATTTGCTAAAGTCGTCTGCCATCTTCTTCAGGTCGGGTCGACTCAAATTGTGCACTGTCCATGTTTGACCGAACTGGTTGGACTGTAGAATACTTTCGGACAAGTCCAAATCGTAAAAATGGACCAAATGAAACGTGCAGCGAGAGAGATAATTCAGAGGCTGGTTTATGGCTGTGGTACTCCTTGTTGTGGTTAGAATGGCTAGGCAGGCTGCTACGAATATGATTCGCGATGATGGCTTCATCTTTTGCACTGTAGACTCACTGAACCTTCTGGCGAGATCTTTCCAAGGTCCTTCTTTGCATGAGAGTTTCCAAGTTATAGAACAATTGCCGATAATTTGACGATTCTCTGAACGGCCGGAATGAAGACGAATGTGGGACCAATCTCATGTAATTTGCTACTCGTGTTTTGTTATATTTGTCAGCTATTGACGGTTGGGATTTGTTTCGAATAATTTGAAAAGGTTTCTGAACTTCTTTTTTCAATGATTGCTTCAATCAGGCAGGCGTTAGAAAGTTTCATGAACGTAGATCCTTGCAGCTGTGCATGTGTGCTCATAAATGCAGTAATCCACTGATTGAAACCTACCTCACGATACCTTTCAATTTGATAAGATCAGCAAATTGAGCTTAATCATACTTCCAATTCAAGTTCTTGACTATTCATTTCTTGTTCTAAAACTTTAGAATCGACATTCAATAATAATTCTCCAAAAGCGAATAAAACAAAACGTTGGCAGCCGTGAATTCGTCACGATCAGCTCCAGGCCCACCGCTCCACCACCGAAAAGAAGCAGAACGATCGCTAAAGCTAGTGCAAACTGTGATCGCATTCTGAAAGAACAAACAGAAAAGTGCAGTTTTGTAACTGCTGATACATGAAGCATTCTCAACTCAGCTTTAAATAGCTTTGGCACACTGCAACTGGAAATGCAGGTCTTCAATTAAGATCTACTTCCTATGTCCGATTTGCTTAATTGATGACTGGCATTAAATTGTCCTGATAAATTCAAAGCCCGGTCGCCAATTTCATTAGTTCGCCAGTAGTCAATGAACACTATCTGCACGTCTCCGGACTCGTACGATCCGCAACCTGACAATGATTCACAGGCATTTGCCACTTGCACTTTGCCTTTTATTCGAGTCACCTTGACTCACTCAGTAACACAACACAGGTTCACACGACTGCAAAATAAATTACGTAACTGCACTCGACGTAACATAGCCTGCTGCTGATGCTGAAGTCGGCATAACGTGTAAGTATAAAATTGACAATTGGATCGACGTTCTAGTCGAATCCACGAAAACGCACGAAATGGAGCTCCTGACCGTGATTTACGTTGCTGTAGCCCTCGGCGCCTTGTACCTCCTCTTCTTCAGTGACCGAAGCGGCCGGAAATACGCCCCCGGCCCGCGGGGGCTCCCGATCATCGGCAACCTTCACCAAATCCCATCGGACGTGTGCGAGCACATCACCCTCACCCGCTGGGCGAAGGAGTTTGGCCCGATTTACAGCCTGCAGCTCGCCAACGTGCGGGTTGTCGTCCTCTGCGAGCCGCAGCTCATCCGCGACGCCCTCAATGACCCCGCTCTCGCCGGCCGCCCCAACAACGCCGTCTTCCGCTCCGTCGCGGGCGGCGACTACGGTGTGCTTGGCGTCGACGGACCCACGTGGGCGGAGCAACGCCGTTTCACGCTCCGCCACCTCCGCGATTTTGGGTTCGGCAAGGGCGCGATGGAGACGATGATCCTCGACGAGGCGAAGGAGCTCGTCGAAGGCTTCAAGGCGGATGAGGGCAGGCCAGTCACCCTCAGCCGGCGCTTCAATGTCGCCATCCTCAATTCGCTGTGGGCAATTGTGACGGGATCACGGCTGGACCACCGGGACCCGCGCGCCAACGCGATTCTCGACGAATTCTTCAAGCAGCTCGACCAGGCCTTCGTGCAAGGCGTACTTTGGCTCCTGCCTTGGCTCAGGTTCGTCGCGCCCGAGCGGTCTGGGTGGAATTCCCTCATTCGCGCCATCGACGCCCTCAACTCGTTCTTCAACGGAATCATTGGCGAGCACGAGAAAACGCTCGTCGAAGACCAACCGAGGGACTTCATCGACTCCTTCCTGCTGGAAATGCGGAACAATAAGAATCCAGACTCGAGTTTCGCGCCGGACAAAGGCCGTACGTAATTTCTACGAACTTCGGCCCGTTGGGCGCAGGTGATAAAATATTTTCTGTACAGATAAGAATTTGCTGGCTGTCATCAGCGATTTATTCGCCGCCGGAGGGGAAACGACGTCGACGACGATGGACTGGGCCGTGCTTTACCTCGCCAGTCACCCGCACATACAAAAGGAGCTGCAGCGGGAGATTGACGAGGTCGTAGGGGCGTCGAGGCTTCCGTCGCTCTCCGACAAACCCCGAATGCCCTACACCGAAGCGGTGATGCAAGAAATTCTGCGAAAATCCTCCATCGCCTCGGTTGGGCTCGTGCACACGGCGCTGCAGGACACGACGATTGCGGGCTTCGACGTGCCGAAGGGAACCTTCATTTTCCCGCTCTTTCATTGGGCCCACCATAACCCGAAATACTGGGACAATCCCGACGAGTTCACACCCGAGCATTTCCTGTCCCCAAAGGGTACTGGCGACACGGGAAACCTTACGGTCATCAAGAACGATGCTCTCATGCCCTTCTCTGTGGGAAAACGCGTGTGCCTCGGCGAGACGCTGGCGAGGGACGAATTTTTCCTTTTCCTGACGTGCATCTTCCAGCGTTTTGAGGTGGTGATGGACCCCAGCAAACCGGTGACCTTTGAGGCGCTGAATACGTTCATCATGAAACCAAAGCCATTCAGCGTCATCATGAGTGATCGATTGTGCGTCCTCAAATGAGCACGAATTTTTTGATAATTAACACTAAACAATGCAGTAAATCTAGCTTATCCAGCTACTATAAATTCAGGTCAATCAATCAGATCGTGTGAGTCCAACAAATTGACAGTTGACCGATCCACCAAATCCACGCATGTATGCGCGCATCAATCAGCTGATAACGTAAGCATTGTCGTCGGGAGGCACGGATTGAAGTGCTGGCTTCGCTTGCAGTGACAATAAAATAATTTATGACAGTGATCGATCAGTCATCAGCGGCTGAAGTTTTCAGTCTTGGCACGAATGAGGAAGCAGCATCAGCAAGGCAATGGCACCATGGTCATGGTGTTTACGCTACGCTGCGTGAGCCGGCTTTTCAGCATAAGCGATGCTGCCTCCGGGTTTTGATCCAGTAGCAGTACAGAGACCTTTTTTGCGTGTGAGCACTCGATCATCCGGCTTCTCAACGCCTTTCACACGTAAACACTTGACAAATTCCCGAACTAGTCGACGGTATTTATATCAAATGCCCACAGCCCAGCTTTATTCAGTCGAAATTCCTATCCGAAATGAGGTTGTTTTTCCTCGTCACGCTTGCCGTCGCCGGCTTCTGGGCCGCCTTCGCCGCGAAGGATTGCATTCCCCGCTCGGGCCCGCACGACTCCTTCGTCTGCGTCTGCACCGAAGAATACTGTGACTCCCTCGATCCGATTCCCTTCACCCCGAGCGGTCTGATTCAAGTTTATGAGTCCACTCGCGACCAGACCAACGGAATCAAGCGGCTCACGCGCCGCGACGTGAATTGGGGCGACAATCCGGGCCTCCCCGCCGATTTCACCGTCGACGTCCGTCGTGACATGCGCAAACACACGATAGAAGGCTTTGGCGGCTCCTTCAGCTGCTCCTCCGGCGAGGTCATCGGCGCCCTTCCTTACAACCGCCAGAAAGAGATTTATGAGGCTTACTTTGGTGCGACCGGCATCGAATTTGTGTTTGGTCGCGTCGTCATTTCCGGCTCCGACTTTTCTGCACGCGCTTACTCGTACGACGATGGGCATCCTGGTGACTTTGACCTGGAGTACTTCAGCCTCCAGCCGGAGGACACTGCATGGAAGGTAAAGCAAGCAAAATCAAGGAAGCTCTGGGATAAACACTACATCCTTGTTTTTTTGTTTTTTTTTAGATCCCGCAGCTTCTGCTTGCCGAACGCGTCGCTGTGCATCCCGTTAAATGGTTTGGCTCCAGCTGGTAGGATAAGTTTCTTTAAATGATGGATTCAAATGTTCAAATTTCGCGGTTGTATCTTATCCTTGAATTTTGTCCATGTTTAGGTCTCCACCAGCGTGGATGAAAACGAACCAAATGCTTAACGGCTCCGGCACGCTCATCGACGAGCCGGGATCTCGAAACTGGAAGACGTACGCCAACTACCTGATCAAGTAAGTCACGTGACGCTGAAGTGGCGCAAGTCCACCGAATATTACGCGAGTTTCAAGCTAATTGCTAATTTTACGCCTTTCACAGATTCATTGACGCCTACAAAGAGCACGGCGTGGACATGTGGGGCCTGACCGTCCAAAACGAGCCCAGAACGGGCTTCGGTGACCACGCCTGGAACACGTGCGGCTTCAACTCGACATCGGAACGTGATTTCATCAAGCTCGACCTCGGGCCAGCACTCGAGGCGGCGGGATACTCCAACGTTAAGCTCATGACGCTCGACCACGACCGGAATCTTGTCCCGGAGTGGACGGCGGCGGTGTATGGCGATCCAGACGCGTCAAAGTATGTCAGCGGCGTCGCCGTGCATTGGTATATCAACGGTGGGCTGGACGGCTCCGTTTTCGACGAGCTCATGGCCAACTACCCGGACAAATTCATCCTCTACACGGAAGCCTCCGTCCTGCACCCGCTCGACGTCATCGGCTTCGGCTACTGGCGAGGCGGCGAAGAGTACTTTTGGGACATCATGGACGACATCACGCACTCCGTTATGGGTTGGGTCGATTGGAACCTCGCCCTCGACATGAACGGAGGTCCCAATTGGCGCGGCGTCTCTGAGCGCTCCGCCCCCGTCCACGTCGATGCCGCTGCCGGCGAATGGTACAAAAACCCGACTTACTATGCGTTGGGCCACTTTTCCAAGTTCATCACGCCCGGCTCTGTCCACCTCGGCGAGCAAGTTGGCCAAGGAGACGAAGTCAAGATTGGCGTCTTTCAGCGGCCCGACTTCGGAATCGCAATCGTCGCAATTAATTCGCGGGAGACGGCCCAAAATATAAAGATTACGGACGTCTTCAAGGGCGAGGTTACTGTCGTGCTCGACCCGAAGTCCTTCACTTCGCTCGTGTACTACTAAAATAGCTACTAAATTGTATGCCAGTTTAATTTAATTGTGTGCGATTCTTCAATTTGTGGGTATAGCGAGTGAAAATTAACAAAGTGCGTTGCTTAACGTTTGCCTAGACCAGAGCTGTACCGTTTGTGCCCCGTATTCTTTCGCCGCTGCTCCTTCTTTGCTTCTTCGCCTTTGCCCCCGCCGCTAAATGCTAGCCCTTCAGCGCATTCAGGCCACATGCCCTCTGTCTCCGATCCCCTTTTTATTCGGCCTGTCCGTCGCTCTCCTCCGCATTCGCATACTCATCGGTTTTATTGGTGGTGCCAGGTCCTGTGCCCGCTCGCTTGGCTTGGGCGAAATGAGATTGAGGTGACCCAGTTTGGGGTTGGCCGTCCGTGTCCTTCGTCCTGGCTCGTCGATCGAATAGCCCCAAATGCTACAAGTAGGTCACTTATCTTCTTCGGTTCAACTTGTCAGTTCAAACTTTTAAATACACGTGCCGCAACTTCTGATTCCATGCCCAGCCCACTTCGAGCATAAACACGATGGCGCTACACCCGAGGAGGTATCCGCAGAAGGGCACAATGTTCATGGTTTCAAAGTCCATCGAGATTGGAATCTCTTTCTCGATAGGAATTCCCGTCCCGTAGTATCTCCCAAGTTTCCGCGCGGGAATGCGGTACATTTCGCCTTGAATCCTGTGCCACAAATCCACTATTCGGTGATCTCCTCCAAGCACGCGGCCAGTTCATCTCGCAACTCGACCAAGAGTTGAGTCTATGACAGTTCCACATTGACTGGCTCTGCCACCTCATAGCAAACCGCACCAGAGTTGTGCCTGTTATACTGCCCTTTCACCAGCCCCCATGCGCTCCGCGTCAGCCTCGCGGTGAGTGGGGGAAGCCTCGTGCTACGAAGATCACTGAAACCCACCTCCACGAAATTCGTGTTGAGTAGTCGTTAGGTTTTGGTTAGTTTACATGAGGAGAACTGCGAGCGAGTACTCGACGACAAGCTTCGCAATTACTAAGTACACAGCCTTGTTAAAGTAACCAATCATTCCCATCGTAAAGTTAACCGAGCGACAACTGCGGACGAGACGTAATTCTATCCTTGAATGATTGGCTCGTGCTTTCCCTTCTAATCGACGGAGGAGAGTATTAGAACTTTCCGTGATACGCCAAAATAGAGCAAACCCCGTAATGTAGTAAACTATGGAAGCGATCCCAACCTGTAGCATCGTGAATCCAAGGGCTAGTGGGGTCGTCCGCTTGACCATTTCACGGAGTGATAGAACGGTAGCCAATGAGACAATTAGGACTAGACCAGGAAACACGAATGTCGAAAAACTCGTCATGTTCAGGAGCGACTGAACGATTTGCACGTGTCGATAACTTCTCACTAGACTTGAAGTACTCTCACCCGACTCCACGGAGGGACCAATTCTAATTCTAGTCTCAAGGGCTTGTAGTACGTGTCGCAAGGAAACGAGCATACTTTGTACGATAACAGAAATCAGGACAGCGCCGCCAGTGATGTTAAACCCAACTGCGGCTTGGATCATGAAAAGACCGAGAAACTGGGCGATGACGGTTGAAGCGTCGAGAAATGAATCCTCAGCCCTTGCTCCGAGTGTCCAGACCGCACAGATTTGACCGGGAAGGAAGGAATGCAGGATATGTAACCGACAATTAGTTACGTAAGCAATCAGAGGAATCCAAGAGCCCCAGATCATCCAAGGATACGTCATGAAGGCGAGAAGGCGGTCAAAGGGGATGAGTTGACCAAAAATTCGGAGTTTAACCCTGCCATCAGTCGATGATGGATCCTTCTCTTTTTCAGATTCTACCAGCTCAAAGAGTCCGTTTAGGAAATGTCGTAGTTCTTCCGTGTCCAGGTGAAAGCAAGGACCAGTTATGTTCGAGATTAGGACGCCAACAACGTTCATGAGTTTCCAGAGGCAGGACATGTCTCGTAAATCCAGCCCTATCGTCCTCACCTCGATGAGGAAAGGAACAATGGTCAGCGAATACAGAAAGTTGAGGCTGAGGGACAAATACTTGTCCAAAGTGGCTGCCGAACCGACTCGGGCAAGAATTTGCCGTGATTTTGGCTCCAAGTAGAAGCGGGTTCCTGTCGTGTAGTACGCGTAACGAAACACGTCCCGGAGGATCTCGTACGTTCTTTCCGTAAACATCTTTCCGACTCATAACTTACAATTTTGGGCTACGGGGCCTTGGGCGATTAACGATTGTGACTGATTCTTGTCGTTTTGTCGGCTCCGAGTTGATAACAGTTTTTATATACATGCGTCATGTGCCAAGGTTAATTGGAACTTTGTTGTTTGCAGGTTAGAAAGTTATTTCCAGATTTCACATGCGAGGAGTCACGATTTCAGCGCTTTAGGAACATTCTATACAAGAGATACAAATTGCCTAGAATTGATTTGATGATTGTGAGCCTAAGGTCGAAAGAAAAAACAATACACAACGAGTACAATTTAATGCAATGTTTGAAATAATGCCTTGAACATGTTCGGAGTGCGACTGTTTTATTAAAAAATCAGACGGACATGGAAGTTAAGTTTAGTCCAAGATTGGGGAACTTGACAACTTCACAAGTAGCCCCCGTGCAGTTTTCTTCCAACAGACAGAAACGTCAACACGAAGGCAACAGCATTGAGCTGTAACGAAGTTCACATTTCATAGATGTGATATGCTATAGGGTCTGAACACAAACTGAAGCCTCCTTCTCAGGTTAACGTGACCGCGCGAGGTGTTTACTTACTTTAAATTTAATGGAAGACCAAAAATTCATCGGCTTTCAGTTGGGTGTGTGCGATGATGCTCAATATTCACACTTCATGGGTTATTTGCAGCAATAAATTATTTACATTCACTTTCGTCACTTTGGTGGTTGCCAGATAGTAGCGCTTACGAACTGAGGTGTCTTGTATTATTGAAACGTGGAGCGAGTCCAATGAGTGATCTTCCCTCTAGGATTATCGCGAGATGTCCTTTTCGTGGAATGACAAACTCAAAGTCGAACTGAGAATGAGAGTCCAATCAAGCTCCGTAGTCGTGGTCCGATTCAGTTCTTCTCAAGGAAACAAATCGTCAGTGATTGAGATTTCAGTTAATGTAAAAATTTGTCTATGGTCAGCTCTCGGTCGGCAATGTTGGCCAAAAATCAGGTGCATGTACCCCATGGCCATTGCGGTTCTTCTAACCTTGACTAGGAAGTTGAATCCAACCATCATCAGTAACTTGGGCTCAATTCTACAAATCTACAAGTCCAACTACAATTTATTTGTTTGGTACGAGGATCTTGACTTTCTAGACATGTCTGTTCCCGTCATGCTCGTGAATACAAGATTCTACAATGCAGAGGTACTTGAACACCCTGATTCACAATGGGGATGGGTGGTTCCCGTCAGCGATACATTTTGACCGCAAGATTGGCTCTTACTTATTGCATAAATTTTCCAGTTTCAGAGAGAACAGACTTGTGGCAGCTCAGAAGAAAGTATAGGATAACTCCACGGGGTACAACGGTGATCAGAAGAAACAAAACAGAACAGTGACCACGGACTCGGATCCTTTGATGTTGAGCCAATTGCGTTAAGCTTGGACTCTAATGTTGTTGTAGTCGTTTTTTTCTGTTGCTAACAGACATTCTTAGATTCTGTATGTTACAAGATCGCCTTAGTACTTGATAAAGCGTACGAACATGAAAGCTAAGTTTAAATGGTAGTTGATTGTTATTTATTTAGCCCAGATCTGAGACCTGGATCATCACACAACTTGGAAAGTTTACACATTTTATAAAAGTAGGACAGCCACAGAGTACTCCACCACCACTCTCGCGATGAGGAGGTACAAACCCTTATCAAAATGCCCAATTGGGCCCACTGTAAACTTCAAGGGCTGACAACCTTTTACTAACCTTACTTGACATTTTGAGCCACCAACTCGGGCCTCCGCTTCCATCTGGCGTAGAATAGCATTTGAACTGTCCGTAATTCGCCAAAATAGTGCAAAACCGGTGATGTAGTAGAACATTGAGGTCCCACCAATCTCAATGATAATGATGCGGAGGGGAAGCGGTGCCGCGCGCTTGACTAGTTCACGGAGTGAGAGGACGGTCGCCATTGAGAAGATGGAGACAACGCCTGGGAACACAAACCTTGAGAGACAGGTCACGTTCAGCATCGACTGGACGGTCTGCACATGGCGGTAGCTGCAGATAAGGCTGAGCATTGTCTCTTCGGTCTCAACACGATTGCATGAACGATTACTGAGATTCCGTAGTACGTGGCGAAGAGACACGAACACGATGACCGTGAGAATGTTGACCAACACAGCCCCGCCAATCAGGTTCAATCCAATGATGACATGCATGAGGATAAGACCGATGTACTGCGTAATAATATACAGGGCGTTGGGAAATGAGTGGCTCTTTCCAAGGGTCCGGATTGTACAAATCTGGTCAGGGAGCAAGCAGGCCAGAATATGGAACTGACAATTACTCAGGTAGCTGCCAATTAGAAGGAAGCAGCTGGAGACCATCGCGTGATAGGCGAGAGGGCCAAGAATCCGATCAAATGGGATGAGATATCCAAAGAATTTGAGCTTAACTCCACTGCCTACACGGCTACGAAGAGGTGAAGACGAGGGCGGAGTCCTTCTTGCTTCAGATTCAATGAGTTCAATCAGACCGTTCAAGAAGCTACAGAGCTCCTCCGTGCCAAAGTGAAAGCAGGGCACGGTCATGCTGGAAATGAGCACTCCAATGGCGGTCACCAGCTTCCAAATGCAGTGCGTGTCGCTCAAGTCTAAACCGTTCACTCTCACTTCGATGAAGAATTGCACGAGGACGAGAGAATACAGAAAATTCAGAGATAGGGACAGGTATTTGTCTACGATGGCTCCAGACCCGGAGTGGCAACAGATTTTACGTGTATTGCGATCCAGGTAGAAGGAAGTCCCTGTCGTGTAGTACGCAAATCGGAACACGTCTTTGAGAATCTTGAATGAGGCCTCCGTCAACATAGTTAAGAGACACTTTGACATGAAGGGTAGCCCAACAGAAGTGACTTCGGGTCGTAACCGACATCCACTGCCTTATTTTCGTGATAGATGTGCGTCAGCGTCTGTCAAGGCCATGTATGACAAATGCAGGGTCAGACAACTAAGAATACCCGCTAGCAACTGAAAAAAATCGCCAAATTGAAAAATACAATTGAACAGTTTACAGTGGATGTGTTTGTTAGAAACTGACAAGCGGGTAAATTTCTCACCTACTATTTTTCAGTTTGGTAATTTTGTTTCAGTGGTTAACAGGCACACTTAGATGCCCAACCCCGTATGTATGCTGTGTTCTGGTGGGTGTTGAGCCTACCACAGTCGACAAGGTTTGTCAAGTTATTAGAGTAGTTCCGAGAAATTAAAACGAAGTAAATAAGCATGAAATCAATTTTGTTTGAGAATTTTAACAAAGTTGACCACTCTCAAGGAGAGAAGTCTAATGGAGTGGTGTATAAATATAAATAGAAACAGTTCAAAGACCGGGCAAAATTCTGAGAATCACTCAACTCAACACTAAAAGCTAAAATCGCAGAACACAGCTCTAAACTCAACACTCCCAACAATTTTCATTTAAGACTAGTCAAGTGCCACATTGTGGTGGGGCCCATTTATAGGGTTGGGCAGCTAAGAATGTTAGCAACTGCCCAAACTCACCACATAACTGAAAAATACCGGTGGAAAATTTACAGTGGATGTGTTAGAAACTGCCTAGCGGTAATTTGGTCACCCGGTATATTTCTGTTCTTTGATGATTTTTTTTTAGTAACTAACAGTCACTCTTAGATTTTTAACCCTGTGTTTTCGCGGTTTGAGGTTGAAAAGTGATCGCCATTGATTGCCACGCATGAATTGATGAATTTATAAGAGTTGACTCACCCATTGATGAATTGAATTGAATTGAGAAAACATTTTGTCAAAATCCATATTTGGATTCCATGTCATTGGAGCCCTTGTAAAAGGAGCCATTCCAATAGGAGCCACTCGAAAGGGGCCACTGAAAAGGAGCCATTGTAAAAGGAGCCATTCCAATAGGAGCCACTCGAAAGGGGCCACTGAAAAGGAGCCATTGTAAAAGGAGCCATTCCAATAGGAGCCACTCGAAAGGGGCCACTGAAAAGGAGCCACAGAAAGGCGCCAATCAATTGGAGCCATTCAAAAGGGGCCACAAGCAATACAAGCCACATCGTACAAAGAATTATTTTGTGTTGCCACAACGGGCTGTGCCAAACGCCACCCATTCGTGATGACTTTTACTCTGCATCAATAAGAAGTAGTGCTTAGTAGTAGTAAGATTGTGCTTGTGCTAATTTGCTTATCATAGTTGAATATCGCAAGAAATCGAGATTTCTTTATGAGGAATAAAATCTTATCTCTGCATATGAAATCTTGAGTCAGGAGAACCGCTTCGAACAGTATCAACTCCGAATAGGTTCGCGTGATTCTCGAAATTTGTTTCCAGCATAGCTTGGAAACGGCTGGAAATTTCTGAAAATGACAAGAAGTAAAACTGTCTTAGAATTCCATGACCTTTTGATTTGCGAATGTCTGTATACAAAAAAGCATGCAAAAAATTTCCCAAACGGTGGATTTGATACCACAACTGCAGTGTGATAATTAAGGCCACCTTCGAACAAAGCGAAGCAACTTCATGTGCCAAGTTAGCGTCAAGCACGAATTTTAAATACTTCATTTTATTTTTTGAGCCAATATTTTACCATTTAATTGATTTTATTTTGTTGCGATTGTGCTATCTCGAACTGTTGCGTCGTTTGCATCATCAGCATCAAATCATACCATCTTCACATCACAACTTCTGTTCGTACGACGATCGTGTTCCCCTTCGGAGTCCGGCGATTCGCAACTCATCGGAAATGTATGTAATATTCTGTCAAAAATTAAGCAGCATGGTGTATCCGCATTCAGATGCTATGTCTCTAATTATAGAATGGAATTTGTGAAGAGTCAGATGGGCGCTGACATACTAATCCATGAAGGCTACACTTACCGCAAAAAATCGTCGAACGAGACTGCATCATTTTGGGTCTGCACAAAGTCGAAGAGTGGTCATTGTCCTGGTCGTTGCAAATTATCCAACGATGTTGTGGAAGTGATGAATGCCGAGCATAATCACACCGTGAATGCAGCCGAACCTGAAGTGCGTCGCAGACTTAATTCGTTGAGACAGCAAGCCGTTGCCAGCCAAGACTCTCCGTGCCAAATTATTGCTTCTACTGTCAGCAACGCTTCTGTTGCTGTCGCTTCTGCTTTGCCGTCCATCGCGTTAATGACCCGGTCAATTAATAAGGCGAGAAATAAGAAGTCCATGGCTCCACCGAATCCGCTGACACTAGAAGAGATCGAGCTGCTAGCGCCGTATACCTTGACCAGCTCAAAAGAGCAGTTTCTGTTGTCCAACTTGGGCGGAGCAGACCGCATTCCGATCTTCTCCACGACCGCCAACTTGAGAGTTTTGAGTGAATCGCCATCTTGGCACGCCGACGGCACCTTCAAATGCGCTCCGGGCCTTTTCACTCAGCTGTACACCATTCAAGCAGTGATTGACAATGTCACCTTTCCTCTTGTGTATGCTCTTCTTCCAAATAAGCGGGAATCTACTTACCAGCGC
>WIXG01000788.1:0-21753 GCA_009869945.1 Mesaphorura yosii
CTCTCCAACGACAGGTCGTTGGTCGTAATGAGGGCAGATTTGGGGTTGCCTTGGGACCCTCTACATCCCCCGAAAGTTTGGTTCGGGTTTGGCATCGGACGACCTGGTGACCCTCCTTGTTAGTGACGACTGTGAAACACATGGGGAGTTGCAACTACGACACATTTAATATTTATGAACTCGACTTGGATATGTTGTCTCGTTGGAGCCAAGAGCCACGAAGCGTTGCCGCATGGGGTCGGAGCACGCTACCAAATTATTCATGCAACAAACAACTTGGTTCATCACTGCTCGCTGCTACAGATGTGGACAGAGAGCAGCGGTTGGAGCAGGAACATAACTGGGCTGGGAAAGGAAACAAAACTCTCACACGTCAGTAGCAAAAAGCAAGCCCATGCCAAAGTAGAAAGTAGTCCAATTTATGGCGACTGATGACTGACCAAGCGTCTGGGGAGAAAAGTTCAACACAAAAGCCAAAGCTACACTTATTTATTCGACCTCAGACTTCAGTTCTTCTCTAATTAAAGTCAAACAGTTGAAATTTCAGCAGGAGAGATTTAATTTGGACAGTGATGACTGATCCCGCCCGAGATGTAGCCAGAAACTAGGAGGATAATCACGGTGAAGTCAGCAGGCGCTTATGTTAATCAACGACTGTTTTACCGAGTAATTTTTACCATTTGTATGCCAAGCTTTGCAATCCCAGCTTTGAAATGAAATTCGGCTTTTAGGCAGCTTTTATTACCAGAGTAAATGCAATGAGAAACAGGACCAACCCGCGGCAGACGCATTTCTACGTAAACCGGACAGTGACATATGTGCCATACGCCTTGCCCGTGCTGTTTTGTTGCTGGAAAACACACGTGAGAAGTGGATAAACTTTCTACTTCGGTTTTGCGCGAAGGAAATAAATTGGTCTTATGGTTGTTGAACCCCTGAGACTCATTCATCCTCGACCGGTGATAATAGAAAAGACGTTTCGAGAAATGGAACTCAGAAATAATGAAAGTGGCCAACTTTCTTGCTGCCGTGCTGCGCTGCGGCCCACCGCCAGAGCAGCGGTGCAGTTCTCATTGTAATTTACTCGATCCACTTCCAGTGCCCGCCGTCCAATGATCGGGAAGCTGTCGGCCATCCGACAGGTCAATGAAATTGTCTGCGTGGAGGTAACTGAAAATGGCAGGTGTAATATAATTGCAATCTTGTCGTGGTCGTTGTATTCTGTTCGAATCGTCGCAGAATCCACTCTTTCTTGCAGCAATTAACTAAACGGTTTCGCCAAGCCAAGCACAAGGTAGAAAATCGCCATACACCAGTCAAGCCAATGCCACCGTCAATTTGATATTTGATTGCTGATTGCAAATCAATACGCGTCGGGTGGGCGTTAAGTATTCAGAGTCCGTGATGCAATAAACCCGTAGGAAAAATGGAGCGAGTTTTAAGATGAAAGAGGGATTAGATCTTTACCTCACATAAACGCGACTCGAGATTGAATCAATACGAAATTGTCCTTCGAATTGTTGCCATTGCCGTTGGTGCCTACTACCACACTCTAACAAAGAGCTTTCTTCGACATAAAAGCGAAGTAATGCAATGGGCTCGCAATTTGCAATAACCATGAATATGAAACGCCGTCTTACAAGTAACAAGCATAAAAGACGGTCATAAAGGAACTGATTCGTTCATGTTTAATATGAAATTGGTCCTCGTTGCCTCTTTTATAGAGTCTAAATTTCACACTTCAGAAGATGAATAAAAATGCGTACTTGGTTCTGTACTTTGTCCTTGGCTGGGCGAAGTGACAGGCTGCCTTCTTTTACTACTCGGAAAACATATTTTTGCTTTTATTCCTTGTTTTAGTGAATGCACACCAAAACATCACATCAAAGCTGAAACGGGCATTCCGCCACCGTCGTCGTCGCTGCTGAAGCATGAGCGCCTTTTATGACTCATTTCCATGCTAAAATGTTAAACATTAAATACCGAACTTATGTTCACTGCGGCCGAGGAATCGTCAAGCAAGAAGCGAGTCTCTTCATTTTCCAAGTCGGTGAAAGTGTGTCCACCGTTTACGCTGTTTCACACGTTATACGGAGAGAAAGCGAATCACGCTAAGTGTATCAAGTCGAAGCCAAGCCAGTCAACTGCACCTCACCACGCACACTTTCGAGCGGTAGATGATAGACAATAGGCATTATTACATGGAAACGTGGCGAAAGTGATGCAAAATGTGGAGTAAATCTTCAGGGAGTAAAAATTGCTCAACGATCCATTAAAAAGGGATGACACTGCAGCCACAGGCACTGCTGAGGCGAGATCCAGATCCTGAGTACAAGCAATAATAGTAAAATGGAGCCAGATCGTGGTGTATTTTGCGGATGCAGTCGTCTGTAGAATGCTTTCGCTACAAAACACTCATCCGAGCTCTAAGCCCCAGCATCAGGTTGGTTCGACCTGAAAAGTCGTAGGCAAGAGTAAAGTGAATTTCAATCTTTATAAGTGTTTGGATAGCAAAATTGACCACATTTCCTTGCCTCGTCGGATCTATCCACCAAGACAGGGGAAGCACGGAAGTACACGCTTCGGAAAAAGAAGAGTTTACCTCCTGACGAGGTGCTTTGGTCTTTCACTCCAGTTTGTGGCTTTCCCAGGCACTTTCAGCAGCACTTTGCTCTTCGGTCTCCAGACAGAACACTTTTAAAATATTTACAAACTCAGAGTCAATATTTCAACAGTCAGCTGGAATCGTCTGGGCGAAGAACAACCGCGTCTTTATTGTTGGTCTTAAGTGCAGTAGCTTGTGTGAGATATTTTAACACTAACACAGTTCATTCTAGAACTAGAAACTGAAACTGGTACGTTATTGAGCACATTTAACTATGGCCAAATTATTTTATCAATACGTTATGTTGCTGGGAACATTTTTGCCAGCGTAGCGTAAATGCAATTCGTGTCTTGCTCCGAAGTTGTTTCATTATTACAGAATTTAAAAGTTTCAAATGCCAAGCTTCCATAGCCCTTTATCTATGCAAAGGTCTAACAAAAGTAGGCACCAACTTTATTGACTACCACTAAATAAAATGCGACTCGCCATTCCGCATTCTACTCGATTAGTCAGTCGTCCGTGGACTATGGACAAGTACGCGTGCTGGAGAATTTGTTCCATGAAAAAGACTTGAGTTGAGTTGGGATTCTACTAGGCTCCCCAGTCAACCTGGAATTCGATACAGACAAAATGCGAATTGCGAAGTATCATTGCTTTTGCTATTACTTCAATTGCGTACAGAAACACGACACCGCCAACGAGTACGCGACACGGCGGTAGGCGCCCGTGCAAATATTTATGCAAGCTCACAAGTAGACGTCCATGTTCTAAGCCCAAGTCCAAGTGCTTAGCTTGGAAAGTGTTCCAGAAATTTTTCGCAGCATTTTGCTTTTTCCAGAAAGTTAAGAGCAGTAGCGACAGGAGAAAAAACTGTCGAAAGTAATCCGACACTCACTCTTCAGTTTAGAAGATAATTCGCACGGCGGCTCTTCGTGCTCCATTATTTCTCGCACTTACCTAAAATAAGCCAGTCTCCAGTTCCATCTCCTCTTCAGGCGTACAAGCAGCCGCTTTTGATGAGAAGAAGTGATAGCTGTTCTAAATAGCAGACTATGGACCGAACTTCCCATCAAAACTTCATCACGCAGCATGAATATGAACATCAAGGGTGTCTGCCTGAGTGTGAATGCGAATTGTTTTTGCGATTGATTAGATCGGACGATTTCCAGCGAAAAGTTCTTATTATGAAACCCTTCAAACTAAGCTAAAAGTCCTCGTACACAAATGAAGTAATTCCGTAAATAATCCAGCATCCGCAGAATTTACTCATAAATCCTCAAAATCTGCGTACAAAATTGCAAAGTACAACGCTTTTAGAGTTTAATCCATTGCGCATCATTTCCTTTCCCTTCATGGTTGTATGCAAATAAATTACAAAAGAAGAAAAGAATTTGCGATAGACCAATCCGATTACGTTGAATTCATAAACACTGAGTTGCATACGGAAATATCTGAAGAAAGAAAGAAGAGAAAAGTTTGTATCGATACACAACTTCGCAGCAGCGCGGTTGAAGTGCCTGGTCGTTGAATTTGCTGTTCGCGGATGACGTGTGTTGTTATTTGTCCGTCCATAGATCACGGATACAATGATCCTTGGAGGACAATAAATTCAAAAGTAATACTTTCTCTCTTTGTAATGACAGCGGATAAGACCCGACTCGTGGTCTTGGATCAAAGGAGCACATCGCGCTGCAGGAAGGCGAGAACGAGAACCCAGGAAGGTCCATTTCTTTTTATGCTTGCCAAGAATGTGAATCGAAACACGGCCACGAACACGACGACCACGACGCCACGAGTTCTCTGATCCATTGGAATTCGCCAATTCGCCAAAGTTCGCCGAATAATATAATCACATATCAAGTGCAGTGAAGATTGTAGTAACTCGAGCCTTGAAAGAAAGTCGAGCTTAACAACATGATGAATTGGAAACAAGACACAAGTTGACAATCACTGTAAAGCCGCAACTCGCAACGAATTTCTTTGGAATTTTATTGATTTTATTCCAATCAGGATAAACCATCTTGATTCGGATGGGACACTGAATCGCTCCGCCGAGTCTCGCCGAGATAAAAATTTTAATCGTAGCAGTACAGTGAAAATCAGGGTGTGAAAAAATCCGATAATTATCGGATTGTTATCAATGATAATTATCAATCGATAATTATCCGACTAGCCCTTAACATTAGGGGGTCGGATAATTATCAATGATAATTATCAATCGATAATTATCAGCGCACCCTGGTGAATATAATATTAAAGTAGCCTTAGCATATTGTATTTGTATTTGAGAAATCTTAGACAATCTATTATGAACGTACGTCGTTATTTGCAAGTATTTACAAGAAGTCACGTAAAATCTTATGTCAAGTGTTGTCTTCTTGTTCGTGCTGCCCTTAACTTAGTATGCAATAATTTATGACCGCTCCAAAATACACAATCGCACAATGTCACCACAAATCTTCTCTGCCTAGCATTTCCGTTTCTGCGTTCGAAACACATAAAATATAAGATCACAACTAGCACAATTTATATACACTAAGATTTGAATAGAAATCTCATAACACTTGAGTCTCGAGTACGCAGACGATTCAAGTACAGAAAAATAAACACAACCCTCTTAATACGCGACGCATCAGAAGCAGCTTAGGAACTCAAACTCCGAGCTTTACTTTAGCTTTGAAACTAACACAATGTGAATTGTTGAATTCGATGTAATAATAAGCTTTAGCATTTAGCAGAATGTGCCCAGAAGTACTATTTCCAGTAGCTTGGCGTGGTTATTTAATCTCCTTCGCTTTATTCTTCATTCTGCCCCCGAAAACTCTAAAATTAGCTTTGTGCTTTAGTGTGCTTGTGAAATTTGAAACTGAAAACCGAAACTGAGACTTTTGTCTGCGTCCAGCACTCGATTCATTCAACAATAGTGATAATGTGCTTTGTATTGTGTTGTATTGTGTGAGATTCCTCCTGGAAGAATGATTATTCGTGAATGATATGTAAATCGTAATGAGTCGCAGAAATAGAAATAGAAATGTGATTGTATTACACGCACGCACGGTCACAACACAAAACACAAAAACCGAATCGCTACGAATACGAATTGAGATTGAAACACAATTAAAGTATTGCTTTGCTCGTTAGCATGTAACTTTCTACAATGCAAAATATGTTTAATGTATTGCTCTAATACACATTTTGGTTGTTGGTTTCTAACCTTTGAGAACGACAACTACGACAGAAATCAAGAATCTATTTACACGAGCGACGAAGGTTTAGCGAATTTTAATATTCAATGTGAAGGTTTATTGGTGCGAATTGCGAATTATTTTTAGCTTAGCTACGCCACGAATACGAAGGTAAAAGTAGGTTGCCATAAAGTGTCTCTAATGGCAATGACGTGAATATGCAAATGTGGGTTTAAAAAGGTTTGTGGGGAGAAAAGGGAATTTAAGGTACTTACTTGACGATTTGTGGTTTCTGTTCCCATTAAAAGCTACCGTCGTAGAGTAACTTATCATATCTCTCGTACGAGATCGCAGTGGAGCCCCGAGAAAAGGTACGAATGAAAGAATTTCTAAAGAATGAATAATTCCTCACGCCGCCGGCCAGAAACCCATTCCAGCTTCAATTTCAGGATCCGCGTCTCTCAATTGAATTAAAATCGCTTTCGCCACGATTGCGATTGTCAAAAAAATTAATTTATCACATGCTTAATTAAATTCTTCGCACCGTTCTTGAAAAATATCTGGGATGAAATTAGCCTCGATTGTATTTAAGTTGGGAAGTGTTTGTAAGCTCTGAATTCAAAGAATAAAGTATTGAATGCTTGCACGAAGGAAACGCTGAGACGAATTAAACAAATTCTGACCTCCTTTGCCTTTGCCACTTGTTTGCCCTATTCCACAGACTTATGAGCCTCATTTCATTAAGCATCATTGAAACATAATACTTTTCGCAGGTACTTGAATCTCACCTAATTACGTCTCGCGCCTCACAAGTGGGGCGAACTCTCTGGAAAGTCTGCGCCGGGAATGTTCATTTCCTCAACGCGTGTTAATGCGTGAACTTTACCCATGTAAATGTAAAATTCACACCACACCACATCAAGAAAGTTGGTCGGTCGCTGTCAAGCATACAACTGACTCGGAGCTTTGGCTCTGGCCGTGCTGAAAGGAAATGAGATCGACCCACGAACAACGGCCATCAAGAACTCCTTCTCTGTAATTAAAACTTAAATTGCACACTTAGGCCAAGTCTTATCTTTCTCACGAGCTGTGTTTAGGAATTTTTAATAACCTGGAGAACATGAAATATAATGTGTTCTCGTCCATTCAGCAGCAGCGGACAACAGCGACCACGCCACGGCCGACGTACACAACACACCAGCAGCAGCGCACAACTTGACTCAATTACAATAAAAGTTCATTAATTTCAACTTTGCATTCTTTGCTCATACTTTTGTCTTCCGCTTTCCTTTAAATTTTGACTAGAAATTAATGGAATGTGCGCCCATTTTGCGTTCGGCCCGAAAACAAGAAGCAAACCTCGCCAAGAAGTCAGCGCCCTGCTATGACTCAGAATAAAATTCACAAGCCGTTCGAAGGGTAAACAAAATAAGACAGCAGCTTTTATAATATGGAACGTGGATTTCGGTTCAATACGAAACGTGAGCTTGAGTATGAGCAGCTGGAAACCGCGAAACGATCCAGGCGCCAAGCCAAGCCAGGTAATGAAACATTATAAGTATTGGAACAAGTGGATCCCTTCTTTTCGTGCCACGTATTCACTTCACTTCATATTCATCGTCACTGGAATTTGTAATGAAGCATGTCTTACGCCAGCCAGCCAAGCCAATTCTTCGACCGACAAAAGAAGAATGTGACTGCGATTATGTGCACTCGAGTCAATGCACGCTCGTGCTCACACGCTTGGAGAAAGTAAACGAAGAAGATGCGTTTGCCATACTTTTATGCTAAATCTCGGAGCAGCTATCGATTCAATATTTTCCGGCGCCGTGCTACGCTTACGTTTACGCTCGAGGAAGAAGAATTTGAATATCGGCTCAGGCTCAAGAATTTTGTGCAAATCCCCGCGATGCGAGCCGATGTTTATGTGCTCCCTGCGAGCGATGAAATTGAAATTGGAATTTTTATCCATGCTGGCGGTCGAACCCGAGCGTGAGCTTAGGCTCTGTGAAAATTCCTGAGAAATCTCTACGCGACAAGCCTACAAGGCAGGCAGGTCTTAAACAATGTGTACAAAGAGCTTGTAAAACTAAGGCAGGAATTCATTAACTGCTGGTTAGTGCCATCGCTATGAATGAGGTAAATTCTCGATTGAATTATGACAGCATGATTTATAAACTTTTCCTGAAAGTGAACGTGGCCGAGCGTGGCTGACAAGCGCAAAATGCCGTTGTTATACTGCCTTGGCACTGCTACTTATTTCGTATTCCACGCATGGCTTGACTAACACGGGCTGACAGATTTCCAACGGCAAGACTTGATTAATTTTTGAAGCCTGAACCGGCCGAACCCAGCAGCAGCAGTGCAAATGAACGCTAACGTACAGCATAATTTATGATCTCGCAGATGGGTTCAAAGTGCTAATAACCGGAAGAGAAGTAGGACTTTGCTTTGTACAAACACAGGCGAAAGACCCGACTGAAAGGTGCTAAATACCGAAAGTGTGCTTCGTGCAGTTTAAAATTATGGGTCAGGATGAAGACTCAAAGTGCTGCAGGATGTGAAACTGCCATGCGGGCGGATGAGAAATTGTGAGTAAATGTGACTCGTAATGGATAATGGGGCACAATTGGCAGTAATGTGAAACACACATCCCATTTAGTTTCTAGTCAATTAAATTCTATGGATTTGTCTTAATGCCACACAGTACGTCGTACATTGCGTCATGCTTCACGTTCGCTTGCAAGCCGTGTCATTACCGTTACAATTACGGCCTGGAGTTGATCGCCGTTGATATTGATAGCCAACTAAGCTGTTGCCTGCTCGCGGCCTACAAATCGGAAGATCAACCCGTGCAGGAATTCTGTATACGTGAGAAAATTGCGTAATTGTGGCAACCAACTTTAATTTTGCTATTTCACAGGCTGCGGCTACTATCCGAGCCAGCTTGTACCTCTGACCCCAACTTAAACCTTAAAACCTTCAAACCCTTAAAGCTTCTGGACGTAAACCTCGAAATAATTCTCAATATGCTTAGAAATTCAATTTGTCAAGGGTAAGCATGATTCAGGGACGATTTAGATTTTAAATTAATAAGTTGTGTTTAGCCTACGTTTAAATAGAAGCTAATTAGCCAAGCGAAACGGGTTATGATTAAAACACAGTGTCCCTTAGTAGCAAATACTTTTATAATGAAAACGGAATTAATGTGTACGTTATATCACAGAAACTCACGAGATCCTTTGCGAGAAGTGGTCGTAATAATAACGGATTTTGATCCAGGCAGAAGCGGTTCTTTCGAGCCAGCTGATGAGTTTTTGCTACTTGACTGCTCCGCAATTTCATCCTCAAGCATTTGCTGCACTCCAGCGTGATCCGAACTCGGAGTCCGTATCGTCAGCGTGGTGGTCGTTGAGGTCGGAGTTTTCGATCGTCCCGCACGACTGGACGAAGACGAACTCATCTTCTCCTTCTTCCTCTCCTCCTTGGAAGGACTCTTCTTCGCATCTGCACTCGACACTCGAGACGAACCGGGCGATAAAGTGTCGGAAGGTTTGCGGTCACTGCTGTCTCGCCTCTTTTCACTGCGATCACGATCACGGTCTTTGTGGTGTTTGTGTTTGTGATGGTGTCTATGTTTCCGGTGACTACCGCCACTGCTCGCACCACCTTCACCCGCACCTTCACGATCGTCGCCTGAAGCACCTGGAGACGTGTCTCGCTCCGAATGCGAATGCATGGGTGAATGAGGAGAATGAGGAGACGTCGGGCTCAGTAACCTTGATCTGGACACCGGAGGCACTGGACCGACACTCGGAGTCCCCGCTCCACCCTGCGGACCGTTCAGCTGCTGATTCAACTTTATCACAATATCACCCAACAGATCCTCCAACTTGTTCATCTTCTGATTCATGCGCTGGATCTCCAACTTCACATCTACCTTAAAGTCTTGCATGTTCGCAATGATTTGTTGGTACTCGGGCGACATGGTCGGCGGAAAACTCAAGTTCGTCGGGCTTGTACGCTGAATTTCTGGAATAAGCGGTTGAGGCCTTAAATCTGGAGATTTGGATGGACTTCCGGTAGAGGCTGTTTCGGTGAGCTCTTCGATTGTGTCCTGTCTTCCACCAGTCACGGTTGCGGGAACTTTGGTCGGAAATATTTTATTGCCAGGTGCGAGGCTGCCGTTGCTACCTGCGCCGGTAGCTGCCTTAAGGCGACTCATGCGGGACACGGGAGCATGCGACGGTTCCCTGGATGGCTCGTCGACAGAGGACTCCATCGAACTTTGTGTCGTGGCTCCCCCACCAGCGACAGGCCCTCCTCCCATGAAAGCTCCCCATCTTCCTTTGGGTTTAGGTCGACCGTCGTCCTTCGTCTCCGAAGCAATTTTCGCAGCTGGGAAGACTTTGACAGTTTTCGAAGTGCCGTCTTCAATGGCGAGTGGTTGAAATGCATCATTGTCACTGTCACTTCGCTGACTCACATCACCACGCTCAACGTCTTTATTTTGGGTGAGCGATGAGGACTCCGTCTGCAGCGAAGAGCCTGTCGTGCCGCGTTCATTACTCTGCGTCGGAGTCGTCGGTGGTCCAGTCTTGCGAAATCTGGAGAAGAGTTTCCTCACCAAATGGTCTTGAGTTGCTTCCAATTGAGGCTCGTTCTTTCGCCTCTCGGCGAGTTCCTTTTCTCTCCGCACGTCGGCGACTTTACGGAAGATTAACTACGCGTTCAAAGAGACAAATAGAAGTGAATGAAGTCAGTGAAAGATAAGAGGATAGGAAATGTTCGTGCTCGCAGTTTCGCAGCTGTACCAACATATTTATAAGTCTGTCGCACGGTGGGTGCGACAAAATGATGGCGAAAAGACGGCAGGCACAGTGCAGTGGACGTGAGGATTTCGACTTGGACTGAAAGATATCAACACTCAATCTGAGCCGAGCCAAGTTCACAGAAGTGGATTAAGAAAGAACTCGCTTAAAAGAAGAAGCCTGCATCGTTTTATGGTGCCAACTTTCTCTTTTCATCGAAATCTTTTATTAACAAGAACTGAAACGTCTCTGAACCTGTCACCACTCCACTCATCGTTTATTAAGAAGGACATCATAATGCATTAAAGTCGTAATGCCCGATGTACTTTTTATCTACCGTTCTTGGCGGAGGCCGACTGCGACTGCTGGGGCACAATGACATTAATTTGAGCCTCGTAAAACGCCCCGACATGACAGGGCTACTCGATAATAGAAGAAGACAAGGCGTTAATTAGCAATCCTGCTTTGTCTGTCAAACGCATTGCGACCGCATATTTTTGTAGTGAAACCAGAGGCCGACCCCAATGGGCCAAGATAACTGCATTGAAACCGAACACGAAATAAATTCCTATACTTATCAACCAATCTGTCTGCCGGCCAAGTCAAGCCATGCTGTAATTTGAAAAGTATTCCTTTTAGGATCGTTAAATTACGATTCATTTCAAAGAATCTCAATAAATTTAATCCGCTTTATTCGAAAACTGCAAGCATATATAATGCGAATGGGTTCCCGTTACCATTAACTCGCCAGCACAGCTGCGAACGAACGTCCGTTGCGAGTGCGGTGAGAATTGCGAGGCTGAGAATCGCGCTGCTGTGGAATATCTAATTAAAAAGTTTTAGCTTTACCCTGTGGCGTAAATTGTATGTGAGGACCAAATTTCTTGCAAATGAGTTGGCAAACGCCTGGTAGAATTCTAAAACCTCCAACAACTCGTGCCTTTTAATTTGATGAACATCACAGTAAGTGAGAGCTCGAACGTTGGCCTGTGACTGGCCGATTGTCTGTTCTTTCCAGAAGGAGTCGCCGAACACGTCGCCCTTCCCTGAAAAATTCACGAAAATTACAGGAGGTTAGAATGAGCAGAATTTATTGGCAATGCCGAGAGTTCATTAATCTGCCTTAGCATTTCGCATTCTGCGTCACAACCTTTGACCCACTTCAATTAGCCTAATTAAAGCCGAGTGTGGCAGGGCAGAGGATTTCAGCATCAAATTCCCATATTTTATCACTTTCGACCTGACTTGACCCGATGGATCAGAAACTAAATTAAATATCCCTTGAGTCTGTTCGTGACGTTGAACCCAAGCACACGAATCCCGCTCGATCGAGGATCGAGTCTGAGCATATCCAGAGGGAAAATATCGAATTCTTAATTCCTCCGTGATTAAATTCCCGGGTATTGAGTATCCTTTGCATGCGCATGTTTTGGCAAATTAAGTGTAAATTCCATATTTCATGGTTAATTAATTTTTCATTTCACGAAAAGTTTTGAACATTTGCTGATATGCTGGCATGCATGAAACGAAACTATTCATGCATAATCTGTTATTTACTCAGATCATACGTACGTGGAGCATCCTCGCCGGTGGCACTGATACTAAAATTGGAAAATCCAAGCAAATGTAGCGTTCCGAGAGCGAAGTCCAAAGAACTTCACTCGTGCGAATTCAATTTTCTCGTGTACAGATTACATCTAGTAAATCATGGATACATTACAGTGAAAAAAGCTGAGACTATTGCCTTTTATTTTCCACAGTCGCAAGCCGCTACAGTGTATCAGTTGAATTGTACGAAAGAGCGACTGAACTTTTGCGAAACAGCAAAACAGTGGAAGCTTAATTTCCAAAAGAATTTAATTGAATTCAGCTAAATAAATACGGAAACGTGTTCAACAATCAACAAACTCTGGCCAACCTGTGGAATATTTCCATTCTACCAAAATGAGGTAGTATAATTCCATGGTCTGGTGGCACCACGTATGGCCAATTCAAAATGAACGAATGAACGCACCGTCGACACCGCAAACATCAGAGCGGACTGCCTTTTGCCTGAGGTGGTTAACGAATTCATGAACACAGCACAAAATTACCAGAGTACGTGAATAATTAAAGTCGCCTACGACTTCGAAATGAATGGTACAAAATCAAAAGGCATGGCGCAGTTGTTGACTGGACACAACTGACGACTTATCCAACTTGTAAATCTCTCCGTCCTTGTCGTTCGCCTAGAATTGACATGAAAGAGGACAACTTTAGAAAAGCTCACTGAGTTATCATACAATTATTAATGTCAGTCAGCCCTGCGATGCAATGCAATATTTATGCCTTCCGCATCGAGATTCGACTTTGACTGCGACTCAAAAATTGAAAAATGCGACACAAAAGAACTTTCATCCTTATCCTTTGGGCTGCAATGCAAAATACAAATGGAATGGAAAGTGAAAAATGTATGCGTCGCGAATTGAGACATGAATGGCAACTGAAAAGAGAGAAAGTTGAGATGTTGCCGTTCCTTTCTCTCGTTTCCCGTCCGCGTTTCGTCACTCACTCGGCTTGGCCTGACTTTGCATGCACGCGATTGTGGAATCCAGACTCCAGACCAGAATCCGGCACAGGGGAAAGACCTTTGAGAATAATTCCACTTTTGGCGAAATGTATGCGCGGGAGATAAAAGAACGAGTCAAGAGAACGCTCAACCTGAACGAAACGAACACGAAGAAGACGAAGAAGAGAAGCGAGAAGTACAAGTGAACGGTGAAAGCAGTGGAAGAAATATTGCCAGAAAGAGAATTTGCGATGAATGCAAAGTAGGTGACGTACTTTAATTGATTCTTTTGAACCAAACGAGGAATAAAGAAAGTTGAGTTAGTTTACACTTGCTCAAACTCCGGCTACAACTTCAACTCTGCCCAGCCTGCCTTTGTACATGTAGCGTGAATTAGAGTAATAAATCTCTGTTCTCAGACACGGAATCGGATTGGCTTGGAAAAGAGCAATGGCAACTGAAAAGAGTTATTAGTGCATAATGCGTCCACAATTATGCTCTCCGTGTTCCGACACAAAGCAGAATAGAACACGAACACGCGCTCACACTGCCGTCTGATCCTCTGCTTACTGCACACACGCTGCCGCCCTGCCTTTTTACATGCCACGACGCTCCAAGAATAAAAATAAAATTTATGCCCGGGTACAAATTACGATCAGCAAAGCCTACATCCTTTATGCAAATACACAAGTAAATACGTAGCTTCGTTTTCTCAAATCGCAATTCTGTGTCTGCTCCCTTAATTAAGAAAATTCTGTCACAACACCAAGCCTTGCCCGCATATGCAATGTGCGTAATTTTGATACAAACTATGCAGTATGAAGGAAAAGGAAAAGAATTGTGCCGATCCCAACAAATGTTGCTCGATAACTTTTGTGACACTTTTAGTCTTTTATCCGTGATCATTAGTAGCATTAAGGTACAGTAAGTGTCACATAATAATTGAATGAGTAAATATCGCTCGCGCTCCGGCAGCACAAAGGAAAAAGTTTCGCGTTTCGCCCAACTTTTGTTTTCGATTTACTATTTACATCTGCCAACTGTTCAACCAACCGCTCTGAAAGGTAAGGAAAATGGAAGAGAAGAGAAAGTTATCCGGCGTATTGTTTAAATAAGAAACAACAAACTCTGTCGCTCCCGCGTACGCTGTCTCCGTCTCGGACGTACAGAGGACAAACGTGACAGTTCAATCGGGTTCATTTCTGTGCTGCAAGAACATTTACACTGCAGCCACGTATGAGACGGGAGAGTCGAGAGTCCTTGCACAACAAGATTGAATTACTCTGAGCAAGGCAATGGCAAGAAAAGTTAAAAGATACTTTATGTGTGTAGGGCAGGGCAATGGGCAAACCGCACACTGGTACAATGGGAATGTATTATTGCTTTCCCAAGCAAGAGGAAAGTAGTGAACGTTAGGCTTCGCATCGCTAACAACTTAACAAGCAAATTGGGTATTTCGTATTTCGTTTCCTTTCGCCTTCCTAAAACCAACAACCGACCGACGGCCGAGAGGGATGAAAGGACAACGCGACTGAGATAAAGTCAACAAACGCAAGATGAGGAAGCAGAATGGCAGAAAGCACTTGACTTCAAGTTAAAATCTTCGCAACGCGGACGCGGACGTGCACGGCCGTATGATGAAATGATGATGATTTGCGCTGGCTTGGCTTGAGCGACGAAACTTCTATCGTGTGGCGAAATATCTTCAGTCAGACAATTTTCTCTACAACTTTTTCGCCCTGCACTTTGTCGTCGTACATGTGTAAAGTTAAAGGCTACGCGTTCCTCGTGAGAAAAGTCGCCTTTCTTTCTGCGCGTCTTCCTCGAGCAGTTTCTCGAAACTGCGAATCAGAATGTAAGTCACGAATTTGTTTTTCCTTCGTCCCCGGCGCACAAGAATACAAATGAAGACTCGCGACGCAGATCACAGCAGCAGCACAGCGTCGAGAAGTCGAGTCGAGGCGGGATTCATGGGACGAAAAAGATGAAGACGAGTACGGCAACTTGGCAGTAAGCTGTGTCGTTCAGAGACGAAAAATTTCAAATAAACCGCAACATGTAGAAATTAGAAATGTACAAATTATAGGACGCGAACGCGACGAACCCAATCAAGTCCTCCACATTCAGAAAGTTAGGCTGAATTGAGGTGGAAAATGGCGTATCCAAATTCTAAACATTACGTATTTTCGCAAATGTGAACGAGCCAGTCATCGAGAAAGCGCTGAGAATCGAACATTTGGGGCAGGACGCGAGATTTATTCGCCCTCTCCTATCCTCCGTCGGATCATTTGTGCAATGGTGAGAAAATTTAGGTTCTTTGATGTATTTTATTCGGAAGGGCGAAAGTAAGTTATTCCGACACTGCTTTTTTACTTTCATACAATATCAGCGTAATCCGCATCCGACCGCAAATGCAAGCCAACCAGTCGAGTGTATTGAACACTTTCTGCAAGAGCACTTCTGATGATGATGCATTCGCTTTCGCCATTCGCGCTTTGCACACTTCCTCTCCAATTTTTATATTCTTCCCATTATTGGCGGGCTCTTTACAATTCTGCAACTTCCACAGCCATTATTCTCGGCAACACCTCTTGTCGGTCTGGTTTGTCAGGGATTGCCTTCAATTTTACTATCACAAAGTGACATGAGTCAGAAACCGGCAGTCGCAAATTTTACGTCCAGAAATTTCAAGGCGTAAATTGCCCAATGCATTCCGCAATAAATTGAAGTATCAAGAATTACTGTCTGACCTTTCAACCATTCAAACTTGACCCGCCCATCCCTCATGGAGTTTACGATAAGGGACTTTGGAGCTTACAACATAAAACATTCTCTGACGCACAAGGCGGTGTGCTCGCATTAAAGGATACCGATCATTGAAAACAGTCAAGCCCTCTAATTAAAAGTTAATGTTTAGTTGTAGTTTCGTGTCGCGCGATAAAGAAGCGCTTTTAAACCCTCTCACCAAAGTTGTATTTACGAATCAAAACAGAAACAGACGCCAGATTCTCGCCAATGACGAACTTGAGCATCGAATGACGTGAAATGTAAGCCAATAAAATGAGAGATCCCGTCATTTAATTATGCAAGGAAAGGCTTTTAGACAAAAGCCATTAAATTCGTCTTGGAAAATACGCGCACGTGGCAAATAAAATTTTAGTGTTTGTCTAAAAGCTGTTTTGAAGAAAAATAATTGCCAGACTTGATCATCGTCATCAGATTTTATTGCTTTGTTTTTGTGGTAAAACATAAAAAGAACTTACAGAGAAATGGGAATCTGCCATTTAAAATAGTGGAATTATTGAAGGGTGCCTTGTCTTGAATCTTTTTCGCCTTGAGTTTAAGTTTATGCAATTAAGATGAATTTCATTTGACTAAATAAAAGTAGATGGTTTAAGGCCTCTGGGGTGAAGTGTGCCGCAATAGTCCGAGAAATTCAATGCAGCCATGCAGGATGAAGTGACAGTGAGGATGGTGCGAAAATTTGAAAATCTTGGCGGTGTTTTAATCTAAAAGTGATATTTGAGGAGTCATCACCATTTTCGTGGACTGACCGGATTTAAGTTTCACAGAACCCTGCATTTACAGAATTCTGCTACGGTTGAGATGAGATTTCCACAATTAAAAGTGCAAACGTGCTAAACTTGAGGCGAGCCATCCGAGTTCATGTTTTTGGTTTATGGATGGTTCCACAAATCCCCAGATTCTGGATTCAGTGGATACACCACACATGCTGGCAAGTTCAAAGCTTTTGCATACCACATCGCGAGTGGAGACAACCAGTGAGAGACGTTTCGTGTGCATCTACCCACGTGATTGTAATTAAGGCGAGCCTTCATTAATTAATTAGTTAATGTCATTAAAATGTCGAATCGTGCAACCAAGCAGTGAGGTGCTCCCGAAAGCTAAAAGTCAAGAGACTTGAGACCAGAATTCTCGGTTCATTTCGAAACTGGAGCCGGCACTCCGGGCGTTGAGTACGGAACCATTAAATGATTTCCAAAGTAGACCTGAACATGCATAATTCATTCCAGATATTCCAGCATCAGATCGAACTGCTCGTCCACCTGAATTCTCCCACCACCTCGTGGTTTAACATTTCATGAAGCCCAGTCTCGGCCGCGGCTCTCAAAATGCAATGCAATATCTGCCATTTTAAACCATTACACCAGTCTCATTACATTATGCATCATGCGATAGCTCCCGCGAACCACAGCCATTGTCATCGCTATTCAATCTACCCTGCACTAATTTGCACGACTACACAGACTTTGACAGCCATTCATTCATTCTCTCTCGAGGAAACTTGACTCTCGAACTAAATCTGAGGCTAAAAATACACCAACACAATCCAGCACACCGTTCATAATGACCGCTTCCAGCACAATCGTCCCGTATCCGTTCCTTGCTCAAGGGTACCTAAATTGCCCGTTTCCTAGCTGGCACAAATGCTCACGGAAAACTACAGCTGGAGCCAATGTTATTAATGCAAACAAATAAATACGAGATATGAGATTACTCAATTTTTATTTATTTCTGGCTTGGTCATGCAAATCTAGGTAGAAGCAGACAGCACCTTAAGCATCCAGGAGCCAAAAGCCGCTGGCAGACAGCGCAGGATGAAAAACGGCCATTGAAGAGTCAAACAGCCAAAAGAGAAAACTTCTTCATTATTTCATACCTTGCCATTTCATCTGTGAAAATTATCCCTCCAGTATTGCTTTGCATGCAATTTCATGAAGATAGATGCTGAATACAGCGCAGGTCTTTTACCTTTGGCCTGAACCATATCGTTATGGATTGGCATTTGCCGCACTGGTCGTTAATGAAATATTCATGTCTAGAATTCGTATGCCATTTCTCTCAACACTCCAACCAAAAACTTTAGTGAAGATGCAAGCACATGCATTTCCTTTCCTTGTTGCTGTTTCGCCTAAGTTTGGCATCAGAATCAGTGAAATTTAACAGGAAATGATGACATCGCCATAAATACCACGTGTGAATATGAAGCCAGCAACGGATGCATAAAATCAAATCATGAGGAATCACAAGAGTCGGGCTAATTACCAATGTAATTTAATTTGGAACTTCCCAGGAAAGCCTTTGATTAAGTGAGTGAGGCCAGTGACTCCCGAGACCGCACAGCGTTCTATTCGCAAATTAATTGAAGTGGCATGGTAGTAGCGTAGCGTGCTTAGTTGCGCTGCACGGTGGCCACGAATAATAATCGATGATGATCGCTTCACTTCACATTTCACATGCTTCCGGTTGACTGAGTTGACTTACCGAGAATCGCGACGACCTCATCGTCCTGGATGACTTCCAATGAGCCAGTCACAATGAAGCAGAGGCTGTCGACACTTTCTCCTGTGTGATAGAGCAGATCACCAGGAGCCGAGTGCATATATACAAAATGCGTTGCGAGAGCACGAAGGCACCCGTCAGAAGCTAATCTAAACGCAGGGTGTTCGTTGAATACTTTCCGATTCAGGTGAACACTGATATCTGCGTGCATGTCTTTTGGACAGTAGCTCAGTACCTGCAAATCACAAAAACAGACATCGTCATCATTATTAATTAATCAAAAGCCGGGTCGAGGGTCTCGACAGCGGTGGGACAGGAAAATAGGAAAATTGCAGAGTAAACAGAGCAGCATGACTAAATCAGCAAAACAAAGGCAGCACCATAGTTTATAACTACAACAGCATAATTAGGTATTGGCTAGAATTGATTGATGTTGATTGAGATTGAGATTGACTCGCCCATTCAGACCCAATACCCGAATACGACTTAATATGGCATATCAGTCATTATGAATAATAATGACTCGATTTGCATTCAATCACCGAGAATTTGCGAACGAGAACAAAGAGTCAACTAAATATCAAGCAAAAACAATCAAAACTAGAACCAACTAATGGTAGTGGTGATCTGCATCGAGTTGCTAATATTCCAATTCTGAGAATCAACCTTTATACTTTCTATTATGTTTCACAAACTAGGAGCGAGCTTCGTGAAGCCGCTTCACTTTTGCATCTTGCCGTAATCCTTCGCAAGCTTCCGCCGTCTACTCTTTTCAGATAATAGAATTGTAAGCGGTGCTTACAATTCAAGTGAAATAAGCATGGAAAATCTCGACTCGATATTTTCATTTCGATAATGAGATACTAAATGCATAATTATAATTTCGCAATTTCGCCAAGCGCCATCCACATCATCATTTCACATCAAGCACTTGAACTCAAGTCAGGTTAATCCTCCTGTTATTTGATCAACACGTCCGCTTTCACTGCCAGGAGCGGAAGGACGCTGACAATCATCCATGAATGCCCTGCGAGTAAAGCCGCTGTCTCAGAATCAAGAATAATAATCCTGAACATTACGTGGAAATTCTGGAATACGCCACCGCGTGCCTCCGCCTGGATTACATTTTAATAAGACCCAAGAACAGAAAAGCCAAGGAGCGGAAGGATTCGGTGCTCATTACGTCAAGTGCATCATAAATTTATATCTCTTCCCTGAGCTGCTCGTCTGAGCGTTCACTCTTGCTCCCTGAACACACGCATTATTTTTGGATAATAAATTGGTCCCTCTGGAGGTTTTAAACCTGTGATGCGCTGGCCTGCTCGCGTTCAAATTACTCGCTCAATCATTCATAATACGGACGAACCACTGGCAACTGACGTAGCGTGGTTTGGCGTTCACGTTGTCGCTTCGGTGAATTCGCTCGTTTCCTTCGGTCAGCCCGTCCAATTCAATTATTCTCATGTTAGCGCGACCATCAAATTGAAATCGACAACTTGATCACGGTCAACGCTCCTGTCTCGCTCCGAATTTGCAGACTTAGCCTGACTTTGCTTTGGCTTGGTTCGGTTGACGTCACAACCTTTGCATGGCCCAGATACGAGTTCTATTTCTATTTTTGGAGTTCCGTAATCTGTAATCGCTGCGCACCGAAAGAAATAAAACGTTTTTTGCCGCTCAGCGGTCGTCGCATCGCCAACAATAAAAGTAGGTCCTTTCCTTATGTCTTTTCTTTTCAGCACTGTGACTGTAAATGCAAACCCATACCACCATGCCATTTGTTCATTCCGATGTCAGAGTCTGAGATAAGTTGTGCTGGCGATGTGTCGACGCACTATCGATTCATGTACGGTATAAGCAATAACACGGCTTTGAACACTTTATAGAGAAAGTCAAGCTGAGCCAAGCCATGCCAAAAGAGAACCGGAGAGGAAGTGAAAGTACGTTAGAGACAATGCAGCACGGCATGATACGACACTGCGTGGTGAAAGCACGACAAGGACGACGACGCTAGAACCAGAATAACTTTGCCTACTTTCACCGGTACGTCACAGTCACAGTCGCAAGAGTACAAGCACAGTATATGTGGTACTTGGTCCTCGTCTTGCTCTATTTATAGCACACAACTGCTGCGTGGCTTGGCCAGAGCGAGACGGAGAGTGACAGCGGCACAAAACGAGGTTAAGGTCTTCTGGACTCTCGTGTGTCCCGCCTGCCGTGTGTCAAATAAAGAGATAATTTTATAACAGCGTTTCTAAAAATAGCACGGCAATGCGGCAAGCGGCGCAGTTTTGAATACAGTACGTGCCGCATCTAGCGACCCTAGTCTCATGATGCCAAGCAGAGAAAGTGCGGCGCAGTTCCCTGAAATGGTGAAATGTGTTACGCGCTCATATTCTCATTAAAATCTAAATAGTACTGAATCATGAATACACTGGCTAACCGACTTTCTTTGTGTTCCGCATCCTTGAAACCATCTAGGTGAAAGTATTACGAAATTGCGCAGTTAATCCGCAGTCAGCTGGGTTATATTTTGCTGTTCATTTGTCGTCTTGTTTATGCTTTATGGCCCGTGGGTTCGGGCTCAGTAGAGTACAGTTCCGTTTTGTGACTTGTCTTAACCCGATGGGATCTAGCAAATACC
Source organism: Mesaphorura yosii (assembly GCA_009869945.1). NCBI lineage: Eukaryota > Metazoa > Arthropoda > Collembola > Poduromorpha > Tullbergiidae > Mesaphorura > Mesaphorura yosii. Next base: position 21,098 of record WIXG01000788.1, read on the forward strand.
ATTGCAATGCCCGAACACAGGACAGATGATGATTGAGAGGACACGCACCAAGTGACAATCTAATTACAGTAACATAATATTCACGCCTGCCTGCCTGCCTTGCGGTACGCAGTAAGTCTTAAATGCCGCCTGCCTGCCCGTACGGAGCTCGTAATCCCAGGCTGAAGACAACCGTGAAATTGAGCCATGCTCGCGACTGATTGAAATTGGGACCAGAACACTCGTCTAACTGCGACTTTCTCCACACGTTTCGTGTGGTGTCGTTAGATAAATGATCTCTCATCTCTCAATTCGTTCCAAATCATTTTCTAAAACAGATTGGGTGATTCTGTTATCGTCCATTTGTGAATTAGGCTACCAAATAAATCCCTGTCCTTTCCTCCCTGTCCGAGTAGGAAAAGCCGAGCCAAATCAAAGTCTGACTGTTTCCGTGTTTTGACGGCATCACTCCGGAGACGAGCATTTATAAGCCAGTTCCCTCGCGGTATCTCGGTTTTTGACTGAATGACTCGCAAAACGAGTAATAATAGAGAAATCCCAGTACGCCAAGTCGTACCGAAACAATACTGTGAAAAACTTAATGAAAATGTTCTGTTTTGCCCCTTTTTTCGGCATTGAAATCGTATCGTAAAACGATGCGGAAACTGTGCGGGTCA
>WIXG01000789.1:0-21520 GCA_009869945.1 Mesaphorura yosii
AAGCCTGGTATTCACTCGAAGCGAAATGGTCTTCGCGAAATCGTTGCGAAATGCGAACTGCATAGTGAAATTGAAACGACGAAGTGAAACGAAAATGCCTGTGCGAAATTGATTTTTCGCGAGGTATTTCGCCCAGTGAAAATTTTGAACTGAGTACCACCAACGCGAAAAGTGTGTGAAACATTTCGCAACGTCTCATTTCGCACCGAAAACGCGATTTCGCATCGACTGAATACGAGGCTTAAAACAGAAAATTATTGAAACTTCAAAAGGCTTTTTGATTTCGGAGGTAGAAACGCGATTCGCGAAGCGAAAGGAAAGCATTTTGCCTTTGCACTTTGCGGGAAGCAACGAACTCAATTTCGGCTTCATTTCTTTCGTGATACGATCACCCGAATTTCGATTTGTTGTGTGAGTTGTGAGTTTCCTTCTTCGCACTGCGATTTCCGATTTTTCAGCAAATAAGTGATAAGCGAAGAAGTGGATAGATAGCTAATCAGCTTAATTATTCACCCGTAAGCCGTGAAAGCTACGTCTGCGCGTCGCGCGTACGATTTATCAGTGATCTAGGATGCCGCTGATGAAATTAACGTGGAACACGCACTACTCCAGCATCTTCTCCCTGCTCTCATCATTCCTGAACAATGAAACGCTCGTGGACATCACGCTCGCCGCCGAGGGGCAGTTTCTGAAGGCGCATCGGATTATTCTTTGTGCGTGCTCACAATTCTTTCAGGTAAACACTCAATTATCGCTTACCTTATCAGTCTAATTAGCACAGCAAACTGCAAATAGGTATTAATACTTTGATTGCCCTCTTTTACTTGCTGTAGGAGCTGATCACAAGCCTTGATAAAGACAAACAGCCCGTCATATTCCTTCAAGGGGTCCAGTTCACTCAACTCCAGGCCCTGATGAAGTTTATCTACTGTGGGGAGATTCAAGTCGCTTCGGAGGAGCTGCCGGCACTGCTTACGATCGCGGAGGAGCTGAAAATCCGAGGAATTCTCGATTATCATTCGGATGAGGACGAGGGCCATGGCCAAGCAACAACAGTAACTGGCGCTGGCACAAGTGGAAGAGTTTCTAACCATTACGATACCTTCTCTGCTTCCGCTCCACCGGCATCATCAACTCCTTCAGCAGAATCAGAAATAAACACGACTGCCGTCGGAGTCGCTGTGGCCTCCTCCTCATCCTCCAAGAAGTTACCAATCAGTATTCTGCCTAAGCAAACCCAAGGCCAATTCTCAAATCCCGCAATGCCCGCACGCTTCAGTCGTCGTCCGCTTTTAATGTTGAAGCGCCCGAGAATCGGTCCAAAATCGAAGGTACAACAGACACAGCGAAGAGAACCGGAACAGCAGCAGCCAACGGCAACATTGGAGCACTTAAACAGCAGCGAGCTTGAGCCCGAATTGCCTGAAGAAGTGGAGCAATACATGACCGACATGGCGGCGACGGCGATAGAGGATGGTCAGGTCAAAATCGAAATGGGTGACGAGATGCAGATGATAAATGAAGGTGACATCTTCAAAACCTAAGCCAGACTGTTTCTTTGCAATTTGTTAATTAATTTGCATCTGCAGATTTTGGTGAAATTGGCGATGAAGATGACGATCACAGATTTGGACACGGAGTTCGAGGCTGGAGTGCAGAAGTAGATGAGTACCAAGAACAGGCTTCTTCCTCAAGAACGAGCTTAACCAATACAAATTCAGATGCTGGTCATGCTGGATCGGCAGGAGCCAATGACAATGGAAGCCAGAGCCACCAGAAGCGAGCAGGAGCAGGTAATTAAACATAGCCTAACTTTAACCTACCATTCCTCGGTCGGTCGAACCATTCATGGTCACGGTTTCCAGTTCAAGGCTCTTCCAGCGTCAGCGCCAACGCCCGCCTTCGCCCAGCGACAGCTTCGCGGCCGGTGGGAGTGACCGTGACCGGATCGCCTTCATCCCTGTCCAGCCTCCGCTGCGGCACGTGTGGCCGTGTTTACACGTCGAGCAAGTCGCTGTGGCGTCACCGAAAGTTCTCCTTCTGCGGGCAAGACGTGCGGGAGGTGTTTTGCTGCACGGAGTGTGGGAAACGCTTCTCGCGGTCGGATAACCTGCGAAGACACGCGCTCATCTCTCATAACACGTCCTCCTAACGCCTGCCTGTCCTGTGATCCGCAGGTGGTCGCCGCCGCCTCCTCCGAGCGCGTGCAGGACATGGACAGAAACGTGTTCGTGAGCCGCTCGACCCCCTTGCCGACCTCACCGCGTCCTCCGCCGCCGCCTCTTCCTCCTCCGCCGGTTGCAAGCGCCTCCTCCTCGGCGTCGGCGTCGTTGGCCGCCCCCGTCGAGTTTTCTACACAGCAGCCCAGAAAAGGAACGCCGTGGAGCTCCTCGACCTTGGCTACTCCTGCAGGCAAGTCGCGGAGCTAATGGGCAAAGGCTGCAGCTCCGGAACGCCCATCCGCTGGAAGCAGCAACTCATGGGGACCTACAACAGAGCAGCAAAACCCGCACTCGGGCGCAAGCCAAAAAAATCCAGTGGCCGGGGCGACGGCAGCAAACCGCAAGACGACGAAGATTCAAACGTCGAAGTCGTCACGGGGAAATAAAATTCTTTTCCAAGCACTCAATCTCAGAGAATCATTCGTACAAATATTTTACTAACTTTACTGGTAGCTATAACAATTCTACTATTTAGAAGCTTCTTTATAGAACTTTATTTTTAATTATGTGATGTATTAATGTAAATATTGTAGACTTACCAGTAATTAAATGCTGCCACTGCCGTTACCGTTACCATTGTTCGAAGTCAAATTGCCGCTCCGCGCCCGCTTAAACACGAATCCACGTTCTTTCGCCCTCGCGACCTGCTCCTCCATCTTGTTGAATTCTCGCTGGACCAAGTAGACCATCACGATTCCGAAAGCGTAGAGCACCAGGAAGAATGCGAGCGTCCGCCAAAGCCTTGCCCTCGAGTCCGAATTGGTGCAGAAGTCCACCGGAGCCGTCTGCCTCGCCATGCGGTCTTCCCTCCTCAGCTGAAGCCCCTCCTTGTCTTTGTCCATCCACTCCGGGTGCGAAATGCGGATGTGAGTGACGGCGTGTTCCAGCGTCTCGTCGTCGCTGTCCCAATGCTCCGCTTTGCTGTACGGCTTCTGCCTGGCGAAATAGTCGGCTCGGGTCGTGATCGCCTCTTTCTGAGCGTCGTACTCGTTCTTTATGATCACGTGCATGAGGTGGAGAAGGTGGCAAAGGCGGGCGCAGCGCCGTCGCCTCTGTCCTGACCTCAGCTTAAATTCTCGCTTCGACTCCCGTTTGTATCTTTTGTCCAGTTTCTTCTCCAGCACGCCGAGCTTACGAAGCCGAAGACGTTCCTCTTCTCGCTGCCGTTCGCATTCGGCGCGGGCGGTCTCCCTGTAGTCTAAAAACAGCCGCCGGTGGCGCTGGCGAGTGGCGCCCTCGACGAGGTACTTTTGCAACTCCTCCCAGATCACAGCGTCTTCTTCTCCGGCCTCCATGGCTTCGACTTTGGCTTGCGTCAGGGGCTCTTCGGTGGCCGTGGCGGTTTCGGCTGCATCCAACGTGACTGGACCAAGCGATGCGAAGCGGACTTTGATCCTTGTGGCGGTGGTGGTGCCCGTGCCAGGGACAGGCTCGGCCCTAATCAAAGGAGTAGAGGCAGCAGCAGCAGGAGCGGGTAGTTTGACTTCGGCTCTGGCGACTCTGCCCTTTGCACTATGGAAAAAACAGCAGGTAAGCTGAGCGGCTTGCATTCTTCCCTAAGCGAAAGTATCAACTTTGACGACCTGCGATTGCGCGGTCAAATGTTGACGTCGAGTAGTCCGGTGTGCGGCATCTTGTAGCACAGAATCTGCGCTTTCCAGAGACGCCTCACGTGGTTGGGGTCATCATGGAATCGGGTGACCCGAAATGGCGTCTGACCCGATTTTAATCTCGCTTATCTCACGCGCTCCACATTTCCGACATGCGCCACTTTCAAGATAAGCAACACTTTATATTTACTCTTGAACGGTCCAAGCCTTATTGGTCGGAAGTGTGGAGCGTAGGAGAATTTGGTCTCCAAACTTCACCTTTCAACTTTACGAGATTTGCCATGAAAAAGTCCCGGGCTGGTCTGAGAGGAGAATCGGATCATTCTTCAGATCTGTGAAAGCAGTCATCGTATTTGCCAAAGGTTACATTTATTCACGTTGTGTTGTAAGTTTGAAGTGTGAGGATTAAAGTTTTATTTGAGGACAACGGATTCGCAGTGGACCTCAGATTCATTCCGATATAGCATTTTACATTCTTTGAAGCCAAATTTGAAATTTGAATACAGTGCCGTAGCATTGCATTACTTTGTTCGGAGAACTTATTTTTTTCTCTGAATAATGTTCAACGTGAAATGCTTCGGTGCGTGTGTGTAGGTCGGAACTTGTTGCTCCCATTCTTATCAGAGGGATGGGGCTTAACTTCACAAATTCCCTTTTATCACTCTTTTATCCTAGATTGACATGACCTAAAATTCCAGCTCGAACCGAATAAAATTATGCCAGACTAAATGATAAAAACTGGACTTAATTACCTGTTAATTGTGAATTCTTTCTTAGTGCCAGTCCAGTTCTCTGTCTCGTAATCAACCATGTCGACATTTCGCAAACTCCCATTCGTGAATAAATTATTCCCAGATGAATCCAAGACAAAACCAGATAATTCTCGACGTAAACTTACTAAAGGAATGATACACGTGATGAAACATGCTGACCACATTCCATTCTTGCTAGCAAATTTACTTCGTCAAGGTGTGATTACAGAAGATGATCAGGAAAGGATTGTAAGCTTGTCATCCCATTCATACTTTGAAGTTTAACAAATTTTGATGTTTGATTTTGATACAGCAAGCGAGAGTTACGAAAGCTGACAAGATGGAAGAATTGATGATGATGTTATGTCGTCGTGGTCCGCATGCATTTGATAAGTTATACACGGCGCTTATGGAATCTGCAAATGAACACGTGGCACGAATGCTTGACAACATAAGCACAAATGAAGATGCGACTTCAGAACAGGTTGAAACCGAAACAAATGCTGCTGGACACACCGAGTCAAAGATCGAAGGAAAAGGAAAAACTGTGCTCATCGAAATGGATGGGAATGAGAAGGCAAAGATTCTAGTGACGACTTCAGACTGTTGCAAGGATTCAGAGTTGGATGAAGATGCAGAAATTGAAGAACTTGTGAATTTATTCATGTTTTTACATGATGAACTGAAAAAGTCATCGAATTATTATTATCCAGACACAGAAGAATTCCATGTCAACCGATTCAAATCAAATAATGCGCTTCATGGAGTGAACCCAAAATGGAGATATTCAAATTGGATACGTAAAGTGCAATTGTAAGGGAGACTCTCCTTTTTTACGTAGATCATTTTAATTAATTCTTTTCTCACAGTTTCACAGTGAATTGTCCGATTTGGATAACAAAAATTTGTTTCTATGGTCCAGCTGGTCCTGAGACGAATACATCATACACAATATGGGTCAAGCTGATAAAAGGAACGAGGATGGAACCAATTGGATTCACACATCAAGTCGTACAAGCTGGTGCTGGACAGTTGATTTATGTCCCATTTCGATTCCCAGTTGGTATCGAACCACATATTCGTTATAAATTAGAATTCCAAATCATAGGCTCTGATAGAATACTTGTTGCGTATCCAAGAGATAAGTTGGCTAGTGTGACTCTAGACTGTGGTCAATTGGGGAATGTGAGATTTGATTTCTCAAGTTGTTCGTTGGACTCAACTTGTCAAATCCCATCGATTTGGTTTTATAAAGGTAAAGAAAGGTTGAATGTCATTCCAACAGTATTTCCAGAGAGTTCTGCGGAGTTGGTTGCGTTTGAGACACAACGTGATGTATGTCTATGGCAGAAATATTGGGGTGATCCAAATTCTAATATACGGCTCGGTGAAGGAGGAACAGGTGAAGTGAGATACGGAAGGAGTCAATCAGTAGGACAACAAATACAAATGCAACGAATGGCTGGAACGATTGCTCCTGTATTACAAAATACTGGAAATGGGGCGCACTTCAATAATGGATTCGACGAACTGTAAATGCTTGACACTTTCATGGTTTCTGATATTCATGATTTTTTACTTATGTTTGACGTGTGCTCTGCCACCATTATAATTATTATCTTTATGAGCATTAAGTATAAAATTACAACCAAAGTCAAACGGTGCTGGGAAAACTCACTCTGTGTCTAATATTTGGTTTTTATTAGACGTAATTCTCATGTCTCACCAATGCTAAGCCTTCAAATTCCTTCTTTATCAGCGTCTCAATGAATCCGACATCACTCACAGTAAATACTCTCGAATCATCATCACAAACCCATTCCAGTCTATCAGCATAAGAAAGGGTTGACACGTAGAAAGATGTAGGTGGCGCCAAGAGTTGTCAACTCAACTCACTCACCTCACCTCCATTGAATGATATTTCACGTCGTGGACCAGTTAAGTTTGTAGTCAAGATAGCAGCTCCACTGTCCATAGAATTCAGAACCCGTTCCAGAACACGTGTCTTTGGCAACTCCAACGCGTAAAACAAGACATGTCTTTCCATGGATTCCTTCTCTTGCCTCAGCATTTCCTTCATGACTATCATGAATTATTGCCATAATCAATCACACATGCCAATAATAAGCTGCAGACGATATTTTTAATTAAATCAGATCCAATTTAAAATGTGCCATGAACGAGCTGTGTGGCAGTCTCGATTTAATTAGCAGAAATCAGTACCGATTGAAGGAAGCACGATGTCTGCTGCGTCGTTCCTTCAGTTCTGCGTAGGTATCTTCATCTTGGGATCGCAGACGAGCGCCGTACTGACCTCATCAATCTGTAGCCAGTACGGAGCAGTTCTACGAGCCGGGCAATGTATCTACCACTTCTTGGGGAATTGCAGCTTGCAACCTGCCCCGGATCCAGAAACCGGCTCGCCGTTGCCGTTCCGGTGTCCAGATCGCACCACATGCGAGCCAATCACAGGCATTTGTATGTGCATGGGTGAGTTCAAGGATGAGAATAGCAGCACACAAGTGGCGTCGGAGAGCAATGTCGCCCGAATTCTGACTTGCCTGGCCGGCCAAGATGGACAGCCGTGCAATAACACAATAAATGTCACGTGCATGCAGCACCTGGAATGCTCTAACAGATCTTCAGATTTCGTACGCGTTAAAGAGCATTGGCCTTGGAGCAGTGGCATGTGTACTTGCCCAGGTGACGCCACATGGGACTCTGCACTTGGCGAGTGTGCTTCAGAAGAAATTTGCAAGAAGAAGCATCAGGATGCGTTTTATGATTGGTGGAAGAAGCAGTGTACGTGTAAGCTTCAGATGAATTGTGGCTCACGAATCTCTTGCCCTGAGCGAGCTTCAAGGCGCATGCCACCCGATTACAGCCGTTATGGTAACCGAAACCGGGACTGGGAGAGAATGCAACACCCGATCTGCCTCTGCAATGGATTGTACAATTCATTCAGAACGGGAAAGTACTGTTGATTAAGTTTCATGGAGTTCTTTTAATAAAGTTCCTAATAATAAACAGTAAAACGTTAAATGGCTCGTTAAAGGTATAAACAACGAAATCGAATCAAGGCAACTCTAACTTTTGAATGTAGACGGGGCAACATGGGTCTTAATAGAATACTTATCTTGAAAGTGGCGCATGTCAGAAATGTGGAGCGCGTGAGATAAGCAAGATCAAAATCGGGTCAGACGCCATTTGGGGCCACCCGATTCCATGATGACCCCACCCACGTGAGGCGTCCCTGGAAAGCGCAGATTCTGTGCTACAAGATGCCGCAAACCAGACTGCTCTACATCAACAATTGACCGCGCAATCGCAGGTCGTCAAAGTTGATACTTTCGCTTAGGGGAGAATGCAAGCCGCGCAGCTTACCTGCTGTTTTTTCCACAGTGGTTTGGCTGTGTTTCCGCCTCCTTCGTCTTCGGACTCTTCAATGTTGTCTTCTTTGGGCTGGGCCACGGACTCTGTTTTCTGCGTCCCACAATCGAAGGCGCTGACTTTGACCTCGGTAGCCTCGGTTTCGGTTTCGTTGTGGCTCCAGTCGCTCCAGCGGCGGTCGTGGCGGTTGGTCTTGGAGCCGGAACGCGTAAAGTGAGTCCGTCTCGTCCGCCTTCTTGTCTTCTACTCGGGTTGAGGTACAAAACAGGGTATTCAACGATGCTGAAGTCGTAGAGTGGACCGAAGAAGTCTGGTGCGGTGGTGAGCAGGGAGTCTTCGTCGTCACCTTCGGAGCACCAACGTCTACAATTGAGGCAGTCCATCACAATCGCGTCACGTCACAACGATCAGCAGCAGTGCAATTTTGGTCCGTATTACTTCAAAATTAGTGCAATCAGCAAGAAATCAATCGAGCAGCTTAAAATTACCGATGTTTTGTGCGGCAAGGCTCTTATCAGTGAGAAATTAGTGAAAAATTAGCGATAAGTCAAATATCACCATGCAATTGAAAGCAAAAGCCAGTGGATGTCTTTTCATTAGCCTGCCTCTTCAACTTTGCTTTGCTTTGGTACAAGTAAGCAATTTCTGCTCTCCGTTCAAAGCCGTTTGCTTTCATTTTGTTCAATGCAGAAATGCACGCTTAACATAAAGTGGCTACAGAATGCACGTTTTCTCCTCGCAAGAGCCAAGCGTGGAGGAAGCAGACCGTAGTAGTCGTAGCGTAGCGTAGCGTGGCTGGAGGCTCATCGATTATTAATCGATCGTGCGCCGGCGCAGTGCGTCTTGCGTTTAGTTCACAGCTCTCCAATCTATAGCCAGCGTTGAGAGTTTTACGTTAGTGTACTGTACTTTTTCCTGCTCCTGCTTAGTGCTTCCTAATTATTTTCCGCTGCAGCAGCTGCATTGCACCAAGTTAACTTAACTTATTTAACGTAACACGTACAGCAGAAGTGATGGAGCTCCTCCTCGAACGGCCGTCAACAGATTCCGGATTCGGATTCAGCGTCTCTTGGCTCCGGCCTCCACGGTAAGTTTTTACGGGAGACCCATTTTGCATTAGGCGAATCGTGGGCAGGCTCAATTCAATTATTACGACTGATTACCTTCTTCTTTACCCAGAATCGAACGCGTGGAGCCTGGAAAGCCTGCCTCTGTCGCTGGGCTCCTTATTGGGGACAGAATCCTTGGCGTGGGTGGCGAGCTGATGGCGGAGAACGTGGATATTTACCACGGGATCAAAGCAGCTGGTCTGAAACTCAAGCTGACGGTCGAGCGCCAGCGTCAGACGCCCTGGAACAAGATCCACGTGCGGCAGGAACTGCTGACGAGCCTCTCCGACACGCAGAAGCGCCTCTTCAGCGCCCAACTCCGCTTTTTCAAGCAGACTGTCTCGGCCCTGGATCGGTATCTGATACCAGCGGGGAAGAGCGGGCTCATGAGCCAGCAGGAAATGAAGACGATATTCGGGGGCGTCATCGGGATCATCACCGTCATGGCGAGGCTCCTGCATTGCGTCAACAGAGGAGACTGTGGTCTGGAGGACGCCAATTTGGACCACGTAAGAGTAATTCCACAAATTTTACATTCATAAGATCAGAAATTAATTAACATGCTTGTCGTACTGCGCTGTGTTAGCTCCCAGAATTGAGCGCCGTCTACTCCGAGTACGCCGCCGGACTTCCGAACTCCGCCACGACGCTCTCCGCCAAAATGGCCGACTCGAAGTTCACACAATTCATTCTGAGCACGCAGACTCCGTACGACCTGACGTACGTTCTCTTCTCGCCGCTGTACCACCTTCGGCAGACGCTGCAGCTGACGTGCTCCTGCACTTTTGGGGCTGCAGCTTCACTCCACGCCCAACTCCTGCAGATGTACACGAAACTCACGACGGACCACAGCATCCTGGAGCCAACACCTTCGCCTTTGATCACCGTGCAAGAACTCGAGTCGAGGCTCGTCTCGCCCACGACCGCTAAGCAGATTAAGCTCACGCGATGGCTATTTGGGTCTCGGCTGGAGCTGCGGGACGGGTCGAGCTGGTCGCCTGTATTTGGGTTCCTCTTCAGCGACCTGCTGTTGATCGTCACGCAGCCGACACGCGACCGCCTCTTTTTCGTGAAGCAGCAGGTCTGGCTGAAGGAGCTGGCGAGCCTCCACTTTTCTTCGGGCGGGGACCTCGACTTCAAACTCGTCTACGCGCACGCGAAACGGTTCAGACTGCTCCGGTCCGAGAAGGCGGTCCATTTGCGGGTCGCGGGGCCGGGAATGAAGGCGATGTGGAAGCTGCTACTTCAGAAACAAATGTAAGTTTGGCCAAGGCCACACGTGACACATAACACACAGATTTGAGCCCGTCAAAATTCTCTGCCTTGCGCCTTGCATTTCAGAATCGAGCTGAACACCGTCGGATTCCCATCTTCCTCGTCGGCCTTCTCGCTCAGTGAGTTTACGGAGAAGTTCCCGGACGGCGGCTGCGGCGGAGGCGCGAAGCGGACCGTCAGTGCGCCAGAGACGATTCAGGAGCAGGAAGAGGCCGCAGACGCCGACGGCGCCAGCGCCGAGTCGGACGACATTGCAAACAACAACAGTAACAATCAACGACAGGAGGCGTACGCGTCAAATGTGAAAATTCACGTGCAGAAGCCTCCGCCCGAGCCCACACCGCCGGTGAAACCTGCTCGAGTTGCCAAAGAAGCCAAGGCGAAGGCGGCCAAAACGTCAACGTCGGCGTCTTCGAATGAATTGAAGCCCGAGCAGCCAAAGTCAAATGCAGTGAAGGACGAACCGCAGTCGCAACCGCCGAAGCCAGCACCAAGACAGCAGCAAAATTGCAATCACCAGCCACAGTCGCAGTCGCAGCAGACACCACCAATTCCAGCCCCACGCACCCGCACAAGCACCAGCACAGCCACAATCACGACGAGCAGCAGCGCCAGCAATAATGTCGGATCAGCACACGCCAAGCAGCCGACGCCGATCCCACGCCCTCGTTCGTACCAAGACTCACCTGCGCCTCAGCACCGCTCGTATGCCCACGGCAACGGCTTCGGATATGGCTACGACCCGCGTGTCCAGCGGGACTACCCCGAACTATTCGGCATCACCCCACGCGATCGCCGGATGTTCATCAAGGCGATCGGCGAACGGAGCAGCGGCACGGGCGTCGGCGGAAGTTGGAGCGCCGGGTCTACGCCGACGCCCGCGAGGGGCGTCCGCACGAGCGCGCACGCCCACGGAGAAATCGCGATCGCATCGTACGGCGAGATTCAGGCGCCAAGAGCCGTCGAGGTCAACTACAGCGGCAAACCATCCGCAGCATCTTCAGCAATAGCAGCGCTTCACGAATTCGATATCGACGACGACGGACTACGTGACCTTGGTCCCCGGTCCTTGCCTTTGCCACTGCCATCGAGGCCATCGACGACGGCGGGAACGACAGCCGCCACCGCCGCTTCGTACGCACACGCGCCAAACTTCATGAAGCTGCGGTCTGCCCAGCTGCGAGCCGCCCTCGCGCCCGCACACGCGCAGCCTCAGCACGTGCCAACGAGCCCCGAGCTGAGCTCGAACGACTCGGGGATCAGCGACGAGACAACTGGCGGGCCAGCGGAGCACGCGTCGGCCCAGCAGCGCGAACGAGACGCCGAGGTTAGACACTTGCCTCTTGAGCCTATGACACTTGCTCTTGCACCGACACACCCGCACTACTTCCATACTCAACAACATACTTTTGCGTATAAAGGGGCAGCCACGACCACGACGGCGGTGTCACAGAGTCAACGGCTCAGCGGCCAGCGGCAACGCCAATGCCAATCCGAGTGCCAGCAGCAGCGGTCGACATGCACGCGCACGCAGCGAGGCGGCGTCTGCGGCCTGGAGTGCGTGGTGGATCACGTAAATCACACTCACGGCGGCCACGCCCACGCGAGCTCCGACTCCGACGTTGACCCACACTGGAGCATCGCCCCACACGCACAGCAGCCACTCCTCGTCAAGATCGTCTCCCCCATCCGCATGTCAATCGTTCGCCACCACAATCTCAATTCGGCCTCCGCCTGCACGGCCGTTCTGGAGCACGTCGAGTCGACGGAGAGCACGAGCACGACGGAGGAGGAGGGAAGTGGAAGCGGAAGTTGCAGCACAGGTGGAAGCGCCAGCAGCCAAAGCTGCCAGAGCCAAAGTCAAAGCCAATCGGACGACGCTGCGTCCGCCAGCCCCGTTCTCGGTGGAGGAGGCGGGACGACGGAGCCCAGCTGGTCGAGCGAAGAAGATTTGCTGGACAGAGACAGAGAAAGAGAAAGGCCGCCGGCTCCTCCGCCGCCAGCTGCAACGGCCTCGGTGGCCTGCAGTAAAATTGGTGGCTGTACCAGCAGCTCCTTCAACACCAGTGCCAGTTTCCCGACATTTTCAGGCCACAGGGCACCCAACCCAGTCGCGAATTTTTACAAACTGACGGACCTCAGCGAGTCGGACGGCGATGGAGAAGTTGACGTTGACGTGGACGACGAAGATCCGCCGACGCTCAACCGGTACGAGTCGTACGAGCGCCTGGACCGAATTGCTCAACTGCCCCGCTCCACAGCGTGCTTCGGGCTGGCTAACGCGGACAAAGATGAGCCGTTTGACGCGGGGATGTACGGAATTCGTCGGCTTGGCGAGGGCGCGTCTGGCATGGATTTTGACGACAACGACCGGTACGACTTTCTGAGCGATGAGGAAGAGGGCGGCGAGGGCGTGGGCGGTTACGGCTACGGCTGTGGTGGGGACGTGGACGTGGATCTGGACGTCAATTGTGTGTACGGCGAGTATCCGGAGCAGATCGAGGATAACACGTACAGTAAGTTCACTTTGACCTTAATTCTTATGCAAAAGGTTTAAACTACCATTTTCCCGGCTTGCAGGCGTCTCCCGACTCGGCCCACTTCCGCCAGTGCTGGAAGAGGAATTTGAGGAGGACGAGGAGGCTTTCTTGCAGGAGGAAGAAGAGCTGTACGAGGCAGAAGAGGAGGAGCGGCAACGGCAGCAGCAGCAGGCAGACAGCCCCAGCGCGGGCACGAGCACTAGCGCTGCCCGCAGCAGTAGCAGTCGACACGCACAGCAATCCCGAAGTAGCAGTTACAATTTCACAGTCGCCCGAATCGCGGGTCTCTACGCCCGAACCTCCATCAGCCCCCTTCGGATCCTCAGGGATCTTTGGCTGAGGAGGAGGCTGCGTGAACGCGAACGCGATCCGACGTCAGCGCCTGCACCACAAAAGTGAACGTGAACCGTGAACCCAGTCTTCTTGATAATCTATGATAACTATGATTAATGATTTCTTTCATCCCCGTGATTTAGTGATTTTGATAAGTGACACGTATGTGACAGTCGTCCAGTCCAATTCCACGATGTAACCAGATAACAATAACTTTAACCAGTGCAGTGCAGTAACTGTAACTGATACTGGCAACTACTAGTCGAGTCCAAAGATTCCTGTCCAAAGATTTAATTATACTTACTATATAATTGCGATTAACTACAGATGTTGTATTACGTATTTATTGTGTTGTGTTGTCTGATGTTCGTTGTGTCGTCCTGAAACAAAATGTCCGATAATAAATTGTGTTGTGAGTTATTGTGAAAAATTGAAGTGCATTCTTTGCCGGTGATTCGTGAATCTTGAATCGCCCTCATTTGACTATCTATGAATGAATAAATGAATGATGTACAAAGATATCGAAAACGCAGATCACATTTTATCGCTGCAGAGCAGAAGAGATAAGAGATTCAGCGCCACACTGCGCAGTTGTTGACTCAGCGAGACTCAGTTTAGCCAGCGCCCAGTGCCAGTGCATTTAGCACGACTTCCGATGAAGTAAGGAATAGCGACTATAGCGATTAGCGATTGAAGTTAAGTCAGTTCCAGTAATTCAGCACACGTTGCATTGACTAAGCAACACTAAAATCCCTGCCAGAATCCCTTCCGGGTGCTAAATTCAGTCCACCATGGTTCTTCTTTATTTTCCCCGCCAGGCAATCACAATTTTTACTGCCACAGCCTTTTTGTTGCTGCTGGCACTTGGAATCCAATCAGCCGAAGGTGAGCGAGGAGCCGTGAGCCCAATTTCCAATTGTTACTTTGCGAATTGCCAATTCGGCCTTTCCAGTTGAATATCGTTAATATTCCCGTTGACACCATGTGAAATTGCAGGGCTCGAGTGCTACGAATGCCTCACATGGAAACCCGGCGAGCCTGGCACCGACGAGCGCTGCCGTTACGATCAGCCGCCTGCGGACTTGCTCGTCGACTGTCAAGCGCCGAACACCAATCTGCTGGATCTGAGCACGGGTCAGGTCATGGTCAGGCAGTATGCGCCGGCGATCCGCGCCCTGAACGATCCCGTCTGCGTGAAGATCAATGGGACGGAGAGGAGTTCGTTCCAGTACGTCGTGTTTCGGGGCTGCGCCATCGCTCAGGTGGAGAAGGACTTGGAGGGAGTCTGCCAAGTCGTCGGGGAAGAGTTTGCGATTGAAGGCTACCTGTCCATGCTGCCTGGCTCCAAACACTTCCACTGCACAAGCAGTGGCTGTAACACCGGATCGGTGGCGGGCCCGTGCGTCGATGGCGGTGGCGAGGGCAAGGGCGACGATAGCAAAGGCGGCGGCGTCTCAGCCGTTATTTCCGTCATTTTATTGTGCACCAGCTTAATTTTAGGGCTATTTTGCAAATGAGGAGCTGTTGACTGATAGCTTGCATGTCTAACTTGTGATTTTAGTGCTTGAAGACTAACACACTAATTAATTTCGTAAATAATTAGTTAAACTACGAACTAGTAATCTAGAATGAGCGCCACTGTTTTATCCAATATTTCTGAGCAGTAGCCGAGATATGATTCGTGACTCGCGCGGAAAAATATTCCAAAGGACGCAAGCTGGCTGTCACAGGTCCGCAAGGACTTTTGAAGTCCCACATTTCCCCCCACACGTGCCTGGACCCTCCAGCCATCGAGGAACTCCCCGAACACCGTCTATACGCGAGGCTTCGATCTAGAACCGTTTTGCAAAGGCGAGGACGAGCGCCGGTGCCGTCGGCTGCACAAGGTAAGAGGCCCAGGGGAGGGCGGCGTACAGCTTGATGGATCCGTAGAGCAGGAGCACCGTGGCGGGGAAGAGGGCGCCCATCATCAGCGGCAGGAGCACGCTATTGATGTCCGAGTGCAGGATATTTTCCCCAACGCGTACAGAATTCGGAGGGCAGGTATTTGTCTGAGGGCACACCAAAGATTGTTCGCAGCGCTATCTTCCGACTCCGACTGGTCTTCCACCCGCGCGTCGTCAGAGACGCTGGCGCTCGTGCATCGAGGGTCTGTAGGGTGAGAGCGATGAGATAGCAAATGTAGAGGGCGTACGCGTACAAGACACTGGGGCGGCTCTCGCGCCAAATGGCGATAAAAATCCTACGCGTGATCAGAATGATCTAAAACTTTGCCCACATATGTATTTTGAACTGGGCTATCCAATGATGTATCACACTTATGCGCGGCGTCTCCAGATTTGGCTGTGGAGGGGGGGGGGCAAAAATTGTTTGGTACCCTGTACATTGATTTCAAAAACTGATTCCTGAATAAAGAAATCGTGATTTTTGCAAACTGGTCTGACACGTCGGGAATTGGTGGATCGATAATAAGTTTTCATTAATCCAAGGTCAATTCGCAGACAATCACTTGTCAAACCAACTCGTGCCCATGCGTCCGGAATTATCACCACACATTTATCTTTGGTGGGAACAAAATTCATGTGAAACTGTCACCACGTGTTTGTTTGTTTTGCCCAAATCATTTCGATTGGTTCAATAGTTCAACTCTTGGTAGAGTGGGTAGCAGCGTTTCTCTTTGCAGAGGAGTTTGAAGTATTAATTTATTCATTGCTACTACTGTAGTTGCAGACTTCCGTCTGACGTTCCAAAATGGTCAATTTCCGCAGCTTTACACTTGGAATCTGCACCACTTTTGTGCTCATGACGAGCTGCTTGACCTTGACCATTCCCAAGGTCGATCCCAGAATTGAAAAACATCACGCCGCCGGTGCCACAGCCAACATTTTCGCAAAAATGCGGGAAGGAACCGGAAAAGTACTGGTCGAAATTTCGTTGACTTCCTTTGCGAGTGGTGCAGATAAGCGCACTGCCCTCCACGCTGCCTTGGTGCAGAATGCTGCGGAATCCCAAGCCTCGTTGCTGACCGCCCTCTTCAAGGCAACCGTGACGAAGGCCCAGGTGACAAGTTTCTGGATTACCAACGAAATTTACATCCGCAACGCAGACGCGCGTGTGGTAGATCTGCTCCGGAAACGACAGGATGTGTCGAGCTCAGATTTCGGCCACCACGTTTGCCGACGTGGGCACAAAGCGCACTGCCCTCTACCACGCTTTGCGGGCACATGCAGACACATCACAAGCACCTGTGATTTCCGTTCTCAAATCTGTACGTGACTCCATCACTGTGAGGAGCCATTGGCTCACCAACCAATTGGTAGTACTAAATTCGAACTCCGCCGAGATGCGAGTGCTTCAGGGTCGGTCCGATGTGTCCAGAATTGAGATAGCGCCCTCTCTCAGAGTTCAGTTGGAGGATCCCGGGGCTTGTGACTTCATAAATACGACCGCCGTCTCAACCCAACTGGATTACAACCTTGAAATTATGCGACTTTCGGCGGTGTGGGACAAGGGGGTCAACGGCACTGGTGTTGTGGTCGGGAGCATCGACTCGGGGGTGCACCACACACACGAGGCCCTGCGACACAGTTACAAGAATGACAACTACTCTTGGTATGACGCTGTGGCGTCCCGAGCGAGGCCGTACGACGACCTCGGAATTGGGACAATGAGTATGGCTCTACTTGCTGGAGCAGAAGGTGTGGGAGTGGCGTTTGGGGCCAAGTGGATTTCGTGCAAGGCGTTCAAGGCCAATGGCGAAGGGGACTACGAACACCTAATTAGCTGCGGTGAGTGGATGCTCTGCCCAACGAATCCCGACGGACAAAATCCCGATTGCACACAGGCTCCCACGGTGGTAAATATCGGTTGGGTGATACCGCCTGGTCTTGCAGACCCTTCCTACCTAGAGAGCCTTGCTCAGGTGTACTACGATGCTGGGATCATCCTCGTGGTGGCCGCAGGTGACTTTGGGGGGATGGTGGGATGTTCCTCAATGGGGTTCCCCGCCGGACATCGACGAACCCTGGGCGTAGGAGCAACTGACAGCATGGACGAGCTGTGGGCTAAGAGTAGCCGAGGGCCAAGTGAGTCGGGTGGGGATTTAGCCAAGCCTGATGTGACCGCGCCTGGAGTGGCCGTCCGCTCCGCCTGGTTCCACTCAGACACAAGCTACTGTGTGGGGTCAGGAACAAATCGAGCAGCCCCGCAAGTAGCAGGCCTTGTTGCTCTGTTGGTCGGCTTGGCTCCTTGGGTCCGCCTCGACCAAGTGCGCTATGTCTTTGAAATTACAGCTTCCACAAACGTGACGTCCTCTGGCGAGATGTGTGGCCAAGCCAACGATTCGGTATTCCCGAATTTCCATTTTGGATACGGCCGCGTGGACGCACTTGCCATGTACGAATGCGCCATTGATACCTCCTGCCTGCCGCCGCCACGGGAAGCTCCCCATTGGGTAACCGCTGCAATCGTGGGTGGAACACTGATCAGTATGGGCGCCATGGTGTACATTTACCGTACTAGACAGAGACCGGATTCGGACTATGAACCCCCGACCCTTGAGAGTGTCATGCAACAGTTTTACAGCGGAGTTTGGCCTCAACTGGCGGCACTGCAGGACGCCGGCAACGGCAGCTTGTGCACGGGTGGAGAAAGAGAGATCGGAAATTACATTGCTCTTGCCCAACCCTACGATCTCGCGCTATACGAAATTGACCCCGGGACAATGCAACTCGACCTCAATCGGATACTCGGATCCGGGGAGTTTGGCGTCGTTTACTCAGGCAGCCTGCAATGTGGAGGTGGAGGGGAGGCATCGGGCGAGCCGGTTCCGGTTGCAATCAAAAAATTTCGGGATGGGGCGGATGTGGCCGACGTCGCATCGTTCTTAAAGGAACTCCAGATTATGATTTTCGTGGGGGAACACGTCAACATCATTCAGCTGATGGGCGCGTGTACTCAGACACGTGCGACGGACGAAATGTGCATTGTGCTGCGAGCTTGCGCGAATGGGAGCCTCGACAAGTACCTGCGTGTGCGCCGAAGGGTGTTTATCAATCAGGAGGTGATGGAGGACGGGGAAAGGAGCAGGATCCCTTCCTACAACTATACGTACGTCTCATACTCCAGATCTGGCTCCCCGGGCATAGGGAACCCACCGACCCCAATTGGCACCGAGCACCTGATTCGGTGGACAAAAGAGATTGCGGCCGGCATGGAGTTCCTCGCCCTGCGCCGAGTCATTCACGGTGACCTCGCGTGCCGCAACGTGCTTCTCGATGAGAGCTTGGTTGTCAAAATTTCGGACTTCGGTCTGGCCAGCCGACTGTACGAGTACACGAGGTACGTGAGGGCGGATGAAGGGCAGCCGTTGCCATGGAGATGGATGGCGCCAGAGTCTCTTCAAGAAATGAAATTCTCACCTTCCTCCGACGTCTGGGCGTTTGGCATTACCGCATGGGAGGTGTTCACGCTGGCACAAGTGCCGTACCCTGGACAGGTTTGGGGCCGACAGTTTCTCGAGCAACTCGCGGCAGGGTACCGGAACTTGAAGCCGACGTACGCGATGGAGGATATGTTCTCAATTATGAATCAATGCTGGAATCACAATCCAGGAAACAGGCCAAGCATGGCACGGGTAAGAGAAATGCTGAATGCAATTCAGGAGCAACAGATTCCTGGCTGCAGTACAGAGCTTTAAGATAAACGATTGTTTAGAAACTGTTTAGAAAAAAGAAAGAATGTTCAGAACCCAAGAGGCAATTCAAACTGACAGCAATAAATCAACCTCTTTAGTACAATTCTATTTCAAATCCTAATTCTACTCAACCAGCAACGTACTGTCGCGGCGAACCTACAATTCTTGTCTAAATGTGTTCGCGTTACACGTGGTTCGTGACCTGCCTCGACGTGCCTGGGAATGACAAAGAGAAAAGTAGCCTCAGATAACAAGCCGTTTGACCCAAGTGTGATTTCGGCCATGCCGTGCGGTGTTCGGCCATTGCAAAGGCAAGCAATTAACCTAACCTAACAGGCCATGTGTTGTTCTTGCCATGCTGTGTCGGGCCTGGCAACAGCGACACAGGTAATGAGTCGTCGGACATCATACGCAGTTTGTCGTAGCATTCACGGTGCTGCCGGGCCAGAATTAAGCAAGGAATGCCAAGTACTGGGCGGATGTCCGCCATGAGAAGCGCGGATCACAAAAGGATACAACCTACCCGCGTTTGGTTACCCCACCTGCACAAACAGCGTTGAAACAGCATGGAATCCTTGGAACTGAGTTGGTTCAGAAATGGCCCTTTTTCACTTATCGAAACGATACCGACAGTAGCCATCGGAGTGGTAGCGAAAATTCGGTGCTGTTGAATTTTTGGTACAACAACAGCAACATTCAATGACACTACTTCGGTTTCGAATTTTAGGAAGCTGTTCGCCACCGAGTAGAAAGTGTCGGCTTGGTATCCAGTTATGACAATCCTGTCCCCGAATTTGTGCCTGCAAGAATGTTAATAATCCGTACTACTTGTCGGCCATACAGTTGGAATTGATTTATTACCAACTTTACAATATAGTAATTAATGTATGTTACTTATCTCTACTAAGGAAGTATTTGTACATAGGGAAAGTATTAACATAAATAATAAGGATTTTAAGAGTTACAAATTGGAACACAAAAGTATTTGTTTTTCTTGGGAATTGCTAAACAATGTTTGCACACATCTGATTCGTCAAATGCAACTAAAGCTCCAAGATCCGTAGCATAACATATAGACACTTCTTTACTATCTAGAGGGTATAACTGAACAGATTTAAATGTCCGAAAATATCTTACATGAAGACATTTGTCTACTTCTTCTAGTGGACCGAGTTTTCGAGAGACGAGAGATAGGGAAATAACACATCATTTTTCCATAAATCCTAACCTAACCTAACCTATCCTCCCCTTCGCCTTACCATCTTACTTAACCTACCCTAGTCTAAAATTGAGTGTCCACTAAAAGAAAAGTAAAATAGAGCTGGCAACAACATTTTATTCATAATTTAAACAGTAGAAGCATGGAATCAAATCATGGGTTTCGTGCATACACCCAACCACCGGATACGCTGTTTTTTTATTAGTTGAAGGCCAGTTTGAGTGGGGCTTCTTTGTCCAACGCAAAGGTATCTGCTTGGGTTCCAATACTCACGTTCGTGAAAAAGCAAACCTGAACAACGAAAGAACACACTGACTCAGGCGCTGGCGCTGGACTACCACATAGGAACGAACTCTCTGCGAACTGGAACGCATCGAAGAATCCAAGGCGGGCTGATATCAGACAGGTGGAGGTTTCCCTCGGACATGTTGTTTCCAGAATGTGGCAATCTCCACCTGGAAGTGCCGGAATTGCTGGTGGTGGTGACACACAAGTTTGATTCAGTGGAACAAATGACCAATAGACGTGCAGGTCAGCTATGCATTGCTGGTCGCCCGGTGCATGGCAAGTTAAGTTTACATCCTGCTGATTGCTGCCAGCAGACATGAATCCGGTTAAGGGACAATCTCCAGCCTGTTCATTGCATGGGAAGTTGTTGGCGGTAAATTGTGTGGTTGATAACGGGCAGGAGGGCTTATCTACAGTAGAGATAATGAATAGATAGGAATTAAATTAGAATAGATTTGCTAGCGAAGGACTTACGTTTAATGCAACGAATCAAACCGCCAATGTAGGAAGCAACTGTCGGTTGGTAGCCGTTTCGTTGAAAATGCGTCAGAAACAACTCGTTGCCAGTGGATCTCAAGTAAATTGGCGGGCGCCTAAACCCACAAATCCTATCGAAGAAAGATGATAAATGAACAGAACCTCATAATCGTTTCACATTCTGGAACTTACACAATCACACTTTTCGTGCTTACCTCTTCTCTAGGTTCTCGTCACCAAACAGAAGGTACTGCTCCTCACAGTATACGTCTCCTCGTTCGTAGTGGGTCGTCTCGAACTGCAGTGTGCAATTCCCACGAGCCTTGAAGTACCACGAGCACTCTCGAGGAGCATACGGCTGGCCCGAGAGGTCATACTTTGGAGGGAAACTCTCGATCACAAACTTCTCACCTCGTCTGAGATATCGTTTCATATTACAATTTTCCTGAACCGGTCCATATGAAGCAGGCTGACCGCGTCCGTGAACTACATAAAGCAGAAACGCAGTTGCAAGAAGCACGAGTGCTACAACCGTAAAGAATTTCATGGTAAAGCTTCCTTTGACCTCTAGAGTCAAGTACAAGATTCTGAACTGATCTCTACTGAACTG
>WIXG01000790.1:0-21421 GCA_009869945.1 Mesaphorura yosii
AAAAACTAGGATTAGATACTAAGATTACAAACTAAATGAACCGTCGGTACGCTGGAACCGACGATATTCTAGAACCGTCGGTACGATGCGGGTCTGAACAGTGCACAGGAACCGACGGTACACATGTACCGACAGCACACATGGACCGATGCGAGATGCAGGGTCTGAACAGTTCTTGACGCTCCAAATGTGCCAGCTGTACCGAAATTTGCTTCTTGATGAAGTTTTTGTTATTTACTGACTAGATTTAATTGTAAGTTACAGTGCCAATTTCTCCTGGAGCCACACCCAAGCCTTGGCAGGATGGGGAAATCAATTTAACTTATGTACGCTATGGGTTAATTTCGAGGCAAACATATCAACTAGTAAATTGCTATTGTTCAAAAATTCATAACGTATGCGGAGGGATTAGTTTGAACTGGAATGGTAATTGATTGGACTATTTTGTTATTTCGTCCGCAAACGATTCAGCGTGTGGTGCTGATAATTGAATGTAATCTGAATTTTTTGCATACGCGCTTCAGTTGGGCAAATAGAAAATGTGCTGTAACGAACAATAAAAGTGTCTTATTTCTAAATGTTTACAGAGAATTGTAAATTTATCAACTGATAATCCTTTATAATCCAAATTCCCAACTTCGGCACAAACAATAAACAATTTTCGAATGCTTGTGTAAATAAAATAAAAAATGCCGTATTTAATTCAAATAATCCAGAATGGATGAGTATGAAGCTTATGAATTGTAAGCCTATTTTTCGTTATCAGTACTGGAATTAAATATTTAACTTTTGTCATTGTGTCAAAAGTTGGCAAGGTATGTCCTGGTTCACTTAATCTACACTGTGTTGCGGAAAGTGATAACGATATCTGAATCACACCAACCGCAATTGTTTCATTTTGGGTTGTTGGTTGCTGGAGCGTAATTTTAGTGCAGTTTGGTTTCACCAGAATTGAAATATTATGAACGATTTCGCGTCATCTGGGAGCTCATCGGAAGAGGAAGATGGTCCGGAACCAGATCAGCATAACGACCCAAATGAAGCGGCGGTGGAGAGGAAGGGGCAAGTGACAAATGTTTGGCGCTTAAGTATCAAGCTTAAGAAGGGAGTGGCACTAACAAACCAGTCAATCAGAAAATCTCTGGTAGATCACATGAAGACATACAACAAATCTTTGAAAAACAGCACAGGATTTGAAGAAGTTGAAGTCAAACCCAATTTCGATGCTGCAGATTTCCAGTTACTTGTATATATTCGTAAATTCGAGTGGCGTCTCTCGTTGCTCGACGAGTACGCCAACGTACCATCCAAGACAGCTGCGGTTCTGGTAGCATTCTACTACAGACCAAAGGATGTGTTTGCCATCACCACCGGAAACGTTCGAGGAGTTTTAAGTAAGATATCTGATTATTCATTCTCGTGGGATATCGGTTCGAAAATCTTGGACAACACGACTCTGAAATGCAAGTTTCGAGGATTGGTTGGAAACAGTCGGTCTCGTACGGAACACTACAGAAGAACGAATACAAACCGCATGGAGGATGTGACTCAATTCCTGGTCGGAGCATCAGCCGCCTTGCGAGCCGACTCCGAGATGTACACATTCAACGGCCTGAAGGACTCCGCGGGGAGGCGTATCCGAGCTAATGTAACGATAAATATGGCGTCAGTTCGCTTTGAGATCAAACTTAGTCGTGCTCACATTCCAGAGCTTTTGAGAAAGCTTTCCGACCTGCAGGCCATTGATTCAGCCACATACCACCAGCTCGCCACATCCTTCATTAGGAATTTTCACATCATCGACATGAAGAACGAACTCGATAAAATACTTCAAACCAGGCTGCTTAGCAAAGGAGAGTCAGTGAGTTGCTACGACTTGTGTGACAGCCATGCTGAACAGTACAGTATGTCCACGAAATTCATACTAGTGATTGATGGCAAGGAGCCGCAGGAATGGGACCAATGCCCGACAATCAGTGAGGTGCTGCCCGTCATCTATAAAACCAAGAAAAAGTCATTTAACAATGTCAAGTTGAAATGGATGGATCCACACAGCAACACAATGACCCCTGCAAGAGATCTGATGAAGTACGTAAATGGTCCAATGTACTATTCTAAAGACAACACGACGTACTGGCGTCTGATGAACGGATGGTATAGAATTACAGATGACTATTTGGCCCGTGTGCGAGAATCGATTCTGACAATTGCAAGGGAACAGCGCCTCGATATCGGGGAGCATTTGTACAAGAAGTGGCCGTTGCAAACTTCCCAGAGCCAAGTGAATGAAGAAATTGCGCGTGGAGGTGTTAGCGATCTTCAAGACAGAGGGGTAAGTATTTCAACCCCTACTAGCCAAGGGACGACCAGCAGTCAACCAGGACCTAAAGTGAAACGGGAAGAAATCTACAACAATATGTACATCGGCGTCTCGAACTATATCGTCGGGGATCAAGTCTGCATTAAAAAAGTTGAAATGTTTGATATAATGAAGTATGATAAGTCGAAACGGGGGTCTTACTTGTACCATGTGAAAGCTGGATTTGGTCAATCGACACGAGAAGCCTGCAGTCAAATACGAAACTCTGCCGAATTTGTTTACCAAGGTATCAAGAGGAATGCAGCATACCTTCAGGAGGAGTTTGCAAAATTTTATGAAAATCTTGTAAGAAAGAATTCAAGTATGACCAATGACTTCCCTCAGGCTACAGATTTCATTGCAATGCTGGAGAATGTCACGTACGTGTACGCAATTGCGCCTGAGTGGGATGGGAAAAAGAAATGCTACGAAACGAATTTTCTCGGAAGGTTTTCAGACTTCCAGAAACGTGTCACGATAGAACTTCTACAGGAAATTCTTCCTAGAGATTCTAAACTTATGAGGATCCTTAAGGCAAATTTGAGCTTATCAGCTGATCAAGTTATTCCCAAACTTCAGGACTGCCTAGTGCGGGATGAATACATCGACCACAACTACGTGCCACTGCCGAAACTTATGTATGTCTCCAAACAAGACTTATATTTTCCAAGCCTCGCAGCAGCAAATTTGGGCTGCAAAGGCGCCTTGCATGAACTGTTGAAGCCATTCCGCACTGACACGACACCATCTTTGCTTCCTATCCTCGATATTATACACACTAAGGCGTACGTGGAAGGATTTGGGTTCTCGTTCAAATTGTGTGAAATCGAGTTGGAGAAGGCTGGGGGACGGGGGCCAAGTGAGCCCACACCAGGTACCAGCTCAGGCATTCGTGCCAGTCAGCCAATGGAAATAGATGAATAATGCTTAATTATTATTAAATCATTGGTATCGCTAAAATGTTGATTAAGAATTGAATAATTCACTGATTGAATTGTATTGAAAATTTAAAAAAGCTACCAGCAACGACATGACATTCTCAAATATAAAAAACACATTGCCAAGAAAAGTGCACGTTTTTTCAATGGGAACATGTTCCCAACCCACATTTCAATCGGATGCAATGCTCGAAACCAAATCTTATGGGACGACATGGTGGGGGCGCTCTTATACCTCATGTACGATGCAGAAAACGGTCGGCAGTTTCCCGTACATCAATCGCAAGATGAATACAGATTTGTATGGCAAACGTGAACCCAGTGCCCTCTGTCCCGATTACAACCAAATAAAGGGGACTTAGCGTTGAACCAAATCGTATAACAATGTAAAAAGCTGTCCCGGCTGTAAACATCCCCCATTGACGAAGGGAAGATGAAGAAATTCGATGAGGCGCTGGATATTCTGGAGGGATTCCTGGAGTCGAGTCGGTACCCTGCAGGAGATGGCCTGAAGTTGGTGGATTTTTCGCTTATGGCCATGTTGTCGGTTGATGGATTGATTCACCCTGCTGGAACCTACCGACTTGTCGTTTTGCTGGGTGACCACCATCGACAAACACGTGCAAGGGCGGACGCTGAATCGAAACGACCACGTGGCGGTGCACGGCACTGACTTTGTGACGGGGACGCGCGTCTGCTTCAAATATTTTGGGAGGCAAGTCTGACTGATCGCTGATGCTTTCAAATTTCAGGTGACTAATGCACGATTGCATTTTTGAACAGGATCAGATTTGGCGGACTGGGCTACCAAATTCTAGAGGGCAGCAATCAAATGTATGGATCGCAATGAACTCCGACGTCAACCTGGAAATTGACCCGAAGGCTCCGCGCTACGTCCTCATCGCTTAACTCTGAGCTCAGAAGCAGCAGCCAATCCGGTACGACGTAAATTGCACGCAAGTAGATACCGTTTTCGGGATCCGGCTCGGATTCATCGCTGCGGGCGTGCTGGCCGTTCGGTCCGGTCAATTAATTCTGCTGGGACTGGGAACGGAGCCACAGAATCGTGCTGAGGGCCACGCTAGCATCAGAATTCAATCGGAGATCAGAATCGATGCCTCAGCTACGAGCGCTCCAGAAAACGTTCCAAGGCCACTGGAGCCAATTTCTGATTCGCACCACGTTGCGGTCCGACCAAGTCAGTCTCCTGGACACTGCATCTGGACTCGCCACCAGCCTCGCGACAAGCTTCCCCGCTCTCGTCTCTGCCGTCGTCTTCAATGAGGAGCTGACGCTTGTCCCCGTGGGGGACTCGGGCGGCTCTGTTCACGTTTAGAGCCTCGCTGGATTGGCGGCGCCGGTTGCGGCTCCGCCACAGTGGATTCGTACGTTTATGAGGGAGAGCGTGGGAGGGTTGATTCTATGGCCGACTTCTGGCTTGTGGTCAGGGCCGGGTCGTCAAATTCTGGGATATTCCGCTGGACGGCGCTGCTGCTTCCAGTACGCCGACTCCTACCCGTGTCCAACTGCCTTCCTCGAGTGAGAAAACCCTCAACATGACCGCAGTGGCGTTATCAACGACCAATGGTGCAAATCAGCCGCCGACGCCGATGGTAGCCGGCCACTACTCGGATCAGCTGCCCGACCGCGTCAGATAGCGTGACAAGTAGCAGCTCACGCTAGGAGTCTGGCTTGGGGGTGGGGACGGCAATCTCAGTCTCAGCAGTCCATTGATGACGCCAATCGGAGTCCACGTCGCAGTCGGAGTTCATTAACTTCGGTTCAATAGCAACAGTAGTATTTTGCAGCGATTTAGTTAGCCTCGGACCGTGCCATGCTAAACTTATCATACACAATAATACGGAACCAATTGCATGCACTATTTCAAATCAATCAATTCGATTCTATTTTATTCTATTTCAATGTCAGCTCCACCTTCGAGTTTTTAAACCCTCCAGAATGTCGTCCTTTGACAATTGGACGTAAACCAGGTACCTCTTGAATTATAGTACGAATCCCTGAACCGTCAAATATATGCTCTTCGTCCAATCAGCAGGCCAGTCCAGTGAAGATGAAGATACGGAGGATAGCACCGATAGCGAAGAAATTGGCGATCGGAATAACAGTCGTCAGAACAGCGGTGAAAGCACAACTAATGAAGACCAATGTGGGGATGGCGATGGCAGCAACACTGAAGCGAACAGCGAAAGTGAAGCCGATCCGTAGTATTCACCCTGAGTGGCCAATCGGACGACAGCATGATTCGATTCTCGCCAATAAAAACAATTTATCGATTTAGACAATTTTTCTGTGTGTTTAATAATGTTAATAACAGTGCTTGTTTGTGTATGTTAATAATTTAATGTATTATAAATTGTAAGTACAAATGTTTCTGTTTTCTATAGTGGCCACTCATTCACTTGTCGTATTTCATTTGTCTGTTCGAAATAAAACGATTTCGTATATTCGCCTCGGACGTCCGTATATTCTCCTCGGACGTCCGTACTTTCACCCGTGTCCGACGTCCGACCTCGAGGTCCGTATTTTCACTTTACCCCAAGTTGCGTAGCCCTCACGAAGTTCGGGCAGTACGGGTCGAAGAAAAGCGCAAGCACAAGGCACAGCAATACGAGCTTCATGGTTTTCGGACAACACTTTCGAAGAAATAAATTCCAACGTGACTGAGGAGACGACGACGGACCAAACAGAAGACAACCTTCAGGTTCATTTGCCTTCCACAAAGTTATGTTTGTTTATGTATTGTATGCATTTTTGTCTCTGAACTTATCGCCACGCTGCTGCTGCTTGTTGATGAATAAAATTCCATTCAAAAAATCACAGCTTGCAAATAAACCGTGGCATTCTTATTTGTGTGAATCACCGTGTCTTCTGCGTACTTGTTCCAGTACACCGTGCAAGTGTGAGGTCGAGATTGGAGAAGAATGAATGATAATCGCCTTTAAGTTATCAGTCCCAATGTCTTTTGCCGCGTCGTAAGTCATCTCGGATAATGTGACACTTGTACATTACATTGTACACATTGTTTATCATACAGCATCAGTTTGTAAAAACGATTGTAAATTATAGAATTGTGCGTCGTAAGCTCGTCTGAGCCTGAGCTGAGAAATCCATGTTAATGTCAATTTTGTACATGGATATATGATCGAAGGCAAGCGTGAGAAAGAGAACGCAGTAAGAATCCCAGCACATTACAGAGAGATTTGATCAGCAAAATTTGCACACTGAACAAGATGTGTATAAGATGAAACCAATTGAAGCTTCTGCGCCGAAAATTGATATCTCATGTTGACAAGCTAAGAGTTTATTGGTATTCTCAGTTAACATTGCAATCTCCGGTTTTTTCAGTGGATCAGTAAGATTTGCTAACCAAGGGATATGCGAGATGAGATCAACAAGTACAACACAGTGGCAGTGACTCCAAATACAAATCCAAAGGTCATGGTCACTCGAACACCTACGCTGGCCATTCCTGTCTTCAAGCTTGTACTGTTTCCACAAAGATATTCGTCTGTACCCTCTGAGCAATCTTTGACATTATTGCATCGAGCTGTGAGTGGAACACAAGCTCCATCACCGCAGTTGAACTCATTCACGGGGTTACAAGAGCTGGGAAATAAAAAGATGCCAATCACTAAAACTCCGTTCTGTGCACAAGCAACAAACGGCAAGTTGCGCTTACAAGTTAAAATTCGAAATTTTCTCATTGATCCATCCAGAAAAGTTGGCCACGGCTGCAAATACTTGCGGAGCTCGATACTCACCACACTTCTGTACAAAGCCCCAAGAAAACACGCCACAGACACGGGTGATGTTGTCGTCGGTGGTGGAGCAAAGGAGTGGGCTACCCGAATCTCCTTGGCATCCAGACACTGCACTTCCGTTCAGGCTCGTGGCGCAGATAACCGCACTTGCGTGCCTGCTTATCTCTTCCTCTTCCGACTCACTTACTTCAGATTCATCAACGTCGAGCGTGATGTTCAACGACTCTTTTGCGATCGTGTTGTTTATAAACTCGACAATTTCCTCCCAGCATTGTTCACTTTGACGGATGTGCACTGGTGCCTTCTGCAGAGTCGTGGGAGTCGAATTGACAGCCGACTCACCCCAACCGCAAATTTGGCCATCATCTGTGAAGAAACGGCATGAAACAACGATATTGTGAAATGAAGGCTACTTGCAGGTGGAAATGAAACTTGATTTCGAAATAACTTACCTTTAGTCGAGGGTACGTGATGTGGCTCCAGCAAAGGAATCGGCCGGACAAGCTCATTGAACGTAAGCGGATAGTTTAACACCAGCAAGGCTACGTCGTACCATGGAAAGGTACATTGCTCACCTGGTTCAATTGAACACCATGTGTCATTGTACTCTTCATGTACAAAGATGTGCTTGGCAATTCGGACTTGACTCGTGTTTCCAAACACTTGTTCCCGGTTAATCTCTCCAGCAATGACTACCACTACGACCTTTGGTTTTTGACTAGTGTTGTTCCCTGTTCCATTGTGTACGCAATGGCCAGCCGTCAGGATAACGTTAGGGCTTACAATTGATCCACCGCAGTACGCATATTCCGACTTGGAGCCTTGTACGGTGGTTCGGGTAATGAGTTGTACTGTGAACGGGAATTCGCCCGGCTTCGCTGGAGTCCCTTGATGAATGGCTATCACTGAACAAGAGACCGTCAACAGTACTGATAGTATTGAGTACTGGATCAAGTCAGAAACACTTCCGCTAAGCTTCATTTTCAAGATTGTAGGCACGTTGATCACAATAAGTTAAAAATTGTCCGGCTCATGGGAGCTCACTTGTACGAATGAAGGAAACACGAATTCAAATGAAACCTTATATTGACAATGATTGTTCGCTAATTTCCTGGAGAAGGTAAAGTGAATCATCCCTCTTGGCTGACCACACTGACCAGCACGGCAGCCGTACGCTTCGCTTGCGTTCCATTCACAATGTGCCTGGATAAAGTGGTGTTGCAAGTGTGATGGCATGCAATGCGACACGCAACAATTTGCTTCCAAGTTAACAAAAAAACTCCAAAAGCGAGTCAAATATCAAAGCACTAATTTAATCACGAATGGCACGATCAAGGTAAAGGTCAAAAATGCAAAAAATCATTGCATTTAGTTCAACAGCTTACTCACTTGCTTAGTCTAAGCGTAACAGTAGCTTTGATTTCTGAACTGAACCAACGTCAGCATAAATGAATGACAATTGTTGCAATTTTAGAATCACGAAATGATGAAATGATCTAATCCTAAAAAATTGTCAAGATACAATTAAGAGTTTATTGGGGCACTGTTCAATTTCGCTTTCGTGAGGTATTCTAAAAGCTCCCCGGTCTTATTAACAGACCCAGAAGAGATCCGAAGAACACAATAACGAGTAGGAAAAGTAGCCAATTTAGTCTTCTACACAGGAAATAACATCCGAGCAGGCCGAGTCAGTCAACACCAATAAATGCGGACAACTTGTAAGCAGCACGCAAAGGAATGAACACTGAATCACTGAATAATTTTTGCTTATTATGGAATGAGTCATTCTTCATAATGCAGAGCAATAACCAAAAATGTTATCTTGCTTTGTGCTTAGTTGACATTTCTTCTTTTACTTGTGAGAGCCTGGATGCAGAGTCTGTATGAATTAGATAAAATTTCAAGACAAAGAGAAAGAAGAATCAGCGAGTAAACACAACAGCGAATTCGTGTCTCAAACGTGGAGAGCACGATTATTGCTTCGTTTAACCAAGATCGATCTTGCAGCTCAGTACAAAATTTGCCCAAGCACCCTGAACTTTGTGAATCGTTCCCCGAATTCGAGCGATTGTCTGCTTTCCTGCACTCATGGTTAGCACATTTCTTGAAGCCAGCTTGACATGGAGAACCAGTAGCACATGAGAAGTACCGCGTTAATCATAATACAGTTGATAAATATAGTGATCTCAGTAACTTCGTACAACATAAACGGAAAGACTTCCCAAGATCCGCATACTTCATTCGGCAATAGCGATGAATAGAAGTTGGCAGGGGTTGAGAATGAAGTATCCTGCAATCATGACGTCTTGAAACAGGCTAAGTGTTGGCCAGTAACTGAGCCAGAGTTCACAGAGCTTGACCTTGATGGATTTCTGCATGCATTGGGGAGACCTTTCAGCGAACTCTGAAATCCAATAATTCGAAGCAGATTATCGACTCAAAGACGACAATTACAAGCACTTTACAAACTTACCAGTACAGATTAACCGGTGCAGCTGTAAGAAAAGGTTAATCGTCACCTTAACCAACGCGTATGCAGCGCAATGCATGCGGTTGTTCGTACGAGAGATATGAGACAAGCTCTTCTGCGTTGTGGCCTGTGCTGTGGATGGCTACAATTGCATTGTCATTATTACAGTACGCGTACGGTAACAGTGATTTGACAAATAGTGTGATTGTGTCATTTTTTTTCCGTACGTCCGGCATGTGAAAGCATCGATGTCTCGTGGTCTGAAAATTGAGATCTTGATCTTGGCATGGACATTCTGAACCTAGTCACCGTGACCGCAACCGTGCCCCTACACGTCCAGTACTTTGCCAGTACCGAACGTGCTGCCGACTACGACGCCATGCTACAGGAGAAACGCAGCGGGGATGGGAACGAACTCCGAGCACCGCTGCCAGATCAAGAACAGGAGCTAAAACTTCATTGTGTGTACGTCAAAATGCTGTGTAAATGCGTAATCATGTGTAATCCTGTTTCTTCTTGCTTTCCTTCGGATTGCAGTTTGCGCAGGCACCGCAGGATGCGTTGTCGCTGCTCGTCTGGCCGTCCACTTCAGCGTGCTTCTGCTTGAAAGCGGAGGCGATCCCACGCCAGCTTCGGACATCCCGGCGGTTTGGCAGCCCGTGTCCGCCGACCGAGTCACGAACTCTTGGTTCAGGGGGCAGCTGCAGCGGCGTGGACCATATGCACGTACTCGTGGGCGTGGAGTGCAAGTCTTCAGCGTGGGCAAGATGCTGGACGGTTCGGGCTCACACAATGGCTGTGTGCACTACCGTGGGTCGCCCCGTGACTATGAACACTGGGCGAACTTGGCCAGGTACCGGAGCTGGGGCTACACGGCCGTGTTGGAATACTTCAGGCGGAGAGGTCTACGTGGGTGTGGAAAAACTCCGTGATTTTGTCTCCGGCATTCAAGCATGGGAGACGGAGCAGGAGCAGTACGGCACGGGTGGCCCACTCACCCTGGACGTGGACACCCCGCCTATTCTACCTCTCTGGTTTCAGGCCGGCCGGGAGCTTGGCTACGCCACCGGGGTCCATTCGAACGGGCCCTAGCGGCCAGGGCTCCATGCCATGCAGATGCTCGTGAGGTGGAGGCGACGCGTGAGCTCGTATACGGGATTTATTCGCGACTGGTACAAACACGATTACCATGGCAACGAAAACCGGTTGCTGCACATGCTGCGTACAGCAGGTGCTATTCGACACCCTAGGCGAGGGGAAACAACCACGAGCCGTTGGAGTCACCTTCGTGCGTCACGGTCGCGGTCCGTACTGCGCCCACGCATGGGGTGAGGTGGTCGTCTCCGGTGGCGCGATCCGATCTCCGCTCTTGCTCCAAAAATCAGGGATCTCGCCGCGTGCCGTCCTGGCTGCCGCCTGCATTCGGCCGAGAGGATGTGGGCCGTAACCTGGTCGACCACGAAGCCCTGGGGCTCGGGCCCTTCCAGGTCGGCGAGACCGTATTTACCCCGCCTCAGGGTGGAGGACTCCGCCTAGCTTCTTCTTTACACCCAGACTGGTGAAGGACTGCTTGGCAGGCTACACACACGGCATCAAGCCATTTTCGTCTCGGATCACGCGAATCGGGCGGCGCGTGAGAACGGCACGTACGCTGACTGCCCAGACACTTTAATCACACTGGACACGGTCCCCGCTGGTTTCCAGGCCGCCCGGGCGGGAGCCCAGGAGTCCCTTAACATATACGTCCTGAATCCAAGACGCTGGGCTCCATCACGCTGGACCCGCACGCCTGGCGAGCCGGTGTTCGAGACGATAAATGACTGGCCGTAATCGACTTCCAGTTGCTTTCGAACCCCGAAGACGTGAATGTGCTTGTGGAGGAGATTCGATTCGCCTTGGCTGTGATGGAGAACACGACCGCGTTCCAGTCGCTCGGGGCCACGTACGCGGGGATGCGTCGAACATGTTTTCCGGTCGGACGAGTACTGGCGGTGTGTTGTGGTTTAGGAGGTTTGGAACTGGATCCATCTGGGCGGCACCTGCGCCATGGGCACGGGCGCTATCGCCGTGCTGGACGCGAAGCTGAGGGTGATTGGCGTGCAGGCGCGTTATTGACGCCTCCGCCATGCCAGTGGTTCCGAATGGGAACACCAGCGCCCCCACGCTGATGCTGGCTGAGAAGGGAGCGGATGAGACATTGAAGGAGCACGTGGGGCAAGACATGAATCATCAGAGTCAGAGTCGGACTCAGGGCGAGGCGCCGTCAGCGAAGAAGAGCTCAGCCACCGGACCGGACTCGGACACAGGAGCCGAATCTCACGGAAACGTGGTCGAGGACAATACAAGCTGGATAATCCCAAGCTCCACGATCCCCGTAACTATTTACTTGAGTATAATTTATTTTATGATTTTCGCCATTTAATTGTGCATCACATTAAATTGGAGCCCAGTGGTGGCGCCGAGCACAGGTTGATGACTAATTAGTAATTAGGCTGATGATTAAATATCTCATTACAATATACATACATATATTATATATTATATTTACTATATATACCAAGTTCTTTACTAATTGTGTGCTTTTCGTTCGGAATGCCACAATTTCAACAGAATAAGCACTGTGAGACACGAATGAAGAAAATTAAGTAGGGCCGTGCCAAGAAATATGGGCGTCCTCTCCTGGTCTCGTTTCTCCAACGGTCGGTAAAAGTACGCGTTCCTGGCCCACGGCAGAATAAAGGCGACTGTGACTGCTGCACCGGCCAAAATGATAAGAGGCAGCCAGAGCCAGATCTTGAGTCTCGTGAAGAGCCTCAGGACTGCGCCAATCAGCTGCAATGCGCCCGCCGCTAAGCCCAAACTAGCCGAGACAACGCACGCTTTGGCCTCCTTCCCAGTCCCGCATGGATTCCATGGCAGGGGGTATGGCCTAGGCGTGCAGGAGTTCTTCCACCTGTCATGCCACTCGTCGAGGAACAACGCAGAGACGACGATGAGCAAGACGGAGACCACCTGAATCATGTCAATGAGATAGGCAGAGGCATAGAAATAGAAATGCGTAATGGACTTACGACTGTGGTCCCCACCAGAATCAGGGTGACCCTTGCCGGGGTCGGTTGGCAACCCTGTCGAGGACCCATTGAAGCCTCAAATTGAATAAAAGGAGAGCACGAACAGACAGACAAACTCTGACAGTGGATTCAGGTCCGGCTATCGAGCTCATACAAGAGATAAAATCCCTTTGTGCAATACGGTGGTGGTTGAAGTTCTATGCTAATATTGGTTGATTACGCCTAGGCAAGACAGGTGGATGCAAGTTTGGAGGGTTATATGGCGATGCAGCGATACGGGAGAAATTTGTTAATTACGAAATTGGAATGTACCGGCGGTGAATCAATCACAAGACTGAAATGCCCATACACCATAATTATAGTTGCAATCACAGTCAGCTGTAATTTTATGCAACTGCTACAACTGAGCAGCTGGATCCGACCGTGTAGCAATCATGTCTCTGGCAATCTGACAATTTATTATGCAGTATAAATGCTCTCTGGTCAGCATCCACGACAAACTGCTTCACAAAGCACACGGCAGGGTACAGTGAAAATGATTTGGCAGCAGCATGCGCAAACACATTCCGTGCAGGTGCGACCGCTGTAGTCACCACAGCCACAGCAGCAGTTTGAACTTGTCAGATCTCTGTCTTCAGTTGTACCAAAGTACGACTTCTGGATCTCATTTCCAATTGTTATTTCTTTGTCCACGTCCACGTCTGATGGCAATGGCTCACTGGTCACGGCCATCACCACGTCTTCTGTAAGCAAAAGCAAGCGGGAGCTTCAAAACTCGATTACACGTCAATCGGTCCCGAAATTGATTAACTGATGCATTACCTTATGCCATTTTTCTAGTATTAGTACAAGATCCTTTCCTTCCCGGGCAGTGGGGAACACGAAAAACTCCACATCAACGCTTCATTAGTCCAGTGGCCCAAGTCCAACGAGTAGAGTAGCGAGCGAACACGTTCGCAGCACGATGTGTGTGTGTAAAGCCTAGCGCTAGGCAGTGAGACACAAAACGTACACCTTATCTAAACTGATATGTGCTTGTACTTTGTATAGTACAGATAATGGTACTGATGGCAGGCATTGTATTGGCCTTTGTTGCGCAAATAAATTAAACTCTGTCTGCCTAAAACAACCTTTATTACATTTTGCTTATTGATTGTTTTTGCAAAGGATAAAATGCCTGATGCCATGCCCATGCCAATGAAATGCAAGCTTCGTGGTTTTGCTTCACTAAAGTGATTTTTGTTCAATCACAAATGGCCACTCTGCCGTGGTTCGAAGGTGGAACTTTCCTCGTGCTCTGCATGAATATTGAGAATAGGTCAATGCTGCACAATTCTCCGTTCTGTTCTTCTGACATGAATGGCGTCAATTTTCTTACGTAGCTGGTGGGCAACCCGCGACATGGCCCATGTTCGCAGTCACAGCGCAGGGACAATTTCCGGTCGCGTACTGGTCCCAGTTCTCACACTCACAACCACGGAAAAGCCGGAAAGGAATATCGCATGGGTGAATCGACGCGTGATACAGCTCAAGAGCCCGAAAATGCCCACACGTGACCAACAGGTCCAGTCCGCACCCAGTCTGCTTTGTGACCCCGTTCGGGAAGACGTCCGCCGTCCCAACCGCGCCCGTAATCCCCAACAGTCCAGCCGAAGTGTGAATGATGTCTACGAATTGGGCGCTGGTCGCGGAAATTCGTTCCGATTCGCAAGCATTCGCAAAGCGGGCCAGTTGGATCCAGCCCTGTAATGGGGGGCAGAGCCCTCACACCACCGCCGTACCGCTCCTTGTACATGAGTCCGGCCATGCCGAGCATCTGTGCACCCAGACTGTAGCAGATGAGGTGTGCGGATTCGAATGATGTGTCTCCTTGGCTCAGGATGATGTTGATGAATTCTACAGTGACTGCTGCAACACTTGCCGTTGGCGGCGAAACGTATGCAAAACACGGCACCGGCAACGGCAGGTACGAGGATTTGCTGTGCACGGTCACGACCTTCGTCGTGGTTGGTCTAATTGGGGCTCCAACCGGACTACCCTTGACCACGCTGATCGTGTACATAACGCAATGTGACCTTGGCCTAATCTCAACCGCGTTCCCCGTTTGCGATGGGCGCCAGCATGTTTCCTGGCAACATGTGCTCTGGTCAGCTCTGTTGCAGTACCTTGTCTTTAACATGCTGATTCAGCTGATTGTTCTGTGCGGGTTTCTTGGGTTTGTCATGTTGGTGGTTAGCAACCGAATTCTGACCGACCTGAGTCGACCTGTCGGTGCATCCTGCATCAAACCCGAGTACCGAACACACAAACACTTTTTGCGCATGTACAGATACGAGTATTGCCACATACAGCTCCTGGACGAAATATTGCGCTCCCATTTAGTCGTCGTCTTGCTGCTGATTGCCTTCTTCCTCGTCGGTGACCTTTTTTTACCTGATTCGTGGCCACTTGAATGCGGTGGGCAGCCTGCTGCTGGGTGCCGCGTTGCTCTTTGCTCTCTTTGATTTCCTTGTGGTGGCCATTGTCGTAGGGGAGATGGCGTCAGCACTGAATAATCTCATTCACCAGAAGCAGCACATCAAGGAACTACCAACAAAATACGTGCAGGTCTGTTACAGGGCTTGTGCCCCAATTAAGGTTCAGATTGGCACCTTTTGCGCCTTTACAAGGCACGCACCTCTCCAAATGATTTATCGAATGCTTGATGCTCTTGTTACACTACTATGCTCAACAAAATGAAGTTTAATAGAACTTGAATCTCATCAAAGGTCTCGCAAATTAAAATTTGCAAATTTATTGCGCTAGATTTAATTGATAACAAGATTTAGATTTGGGTTTTGATTTTTTAATCAGGTTAATAGGTTTCGGAGTCCACGTGGGCACAATTTCCCTGCATGCGACTTGCAGTGTGAGAGTCCCGGACTTGATACTCTTGAAAATTCCAAGAACCTCTCCATGTGTGCAGTCTGAAAGTGGATAGCCGTTGATTGACAAAATCTCGTCACCTTCGACCAGAATTTTGTCTTCTGCTGCTTGTCCGTACGGGAGAAAGCGCTTGACGAAGACTCCGCTCCGCGCGCTTGAGGCGTTTACACGACCGACGAATGTGCAGCCAAGACCTTTTCTGTTCTCGCCCTTGATGAAACAGACTGCAAAGATGGACAAAGATTTCAGTGCCGTTCTTGAAACTGGCGCAGGCACCACGGCCATCGATGGCAGTGCTCTGATTTCAGGACGCGGTACCTGGCGACGGTCTCGAATTTTGTTTCGCAGTCGTACTGATGGCGCTGGCACGTTTTCTGATTCTTTAGCCACTGGAGCCAGCACGTTGGAAATGGCAGGACTGGCCTCGCTTGGATAATCGCGCTTCTGTTCCTGGTCCATCTCTTTATTCACAACAATTGCAGTCCTGTAAAGACAAAGGGAGGAAGGTCCCAGCGAGCTTGGAGGCTCGGGCTGACCAGGTGCATCTGCGAAATTTTCGGGCAGTGGGGCACCCTGATCCTCCACTTTGTCAATCCGGAATGACCTCTGAGGGGATTTGTGACCGTTGCGCCCAGCATCACTCTCGTACCCACTTTCCTCAATCTCGGACGAACTCCTGGAGCTCAATTTCCTTCTTTGCTCACTCTTTGAAAGGCCCTGACTAGAACTCGTGCTGGCAGCACTGGAGGTTGAAATTTCGTCCTCCTCCTCCTTTTTGGCTGTGGTTAACAGGTGATGGAGGATGTCGCCGATCGAGCAGCTCCGTTGACGCGTGACCAGGTAATTTGGATGCTCTGTTGTCACGTGAATTGAGTGAGGTTTGGGTTCTTCGGATGACAGGTCTTCTGCCGCAGACTCCTCCAGTGAACTCAGTTTGGATCGAATGTAATTGTAAGGGAAGCCGGGCCTTTTGACGATCTGAACCGTGGACTTATGGACAGACAGCTGCGTTGTATACGAGGCGCTGGAGTAAACTGCAGTATGCGTTGAGGTCTTGCAGGTGGTGTTCCACAAGTGACATGGAAGACAAGTTGTCACAATTGGTTGCCCTGGTCAGAAATGAGTCGGGAGTCCGAGACGGCTCTTCGGTTTCTTATTTTTGCCCAGGAGGGCCTCCTTCGTCCTTAACCCTCATAAAGTGCCCACATTTGGCCGCAACAAATTGCGAAGTGATTCGACACGACTCAATTCATGCTATTTTATTTATTGGTATGCCATCAATAGTTAACTGGTTTGTTTTGACATGGTTAATGGCTTGCAAGGTTCCGACTTCCAACCAGCAGCACCTTCATCGTGTAGAGCACATAATAAAAAACAATCTTGTACGTGGATGTCCATTTCAGGTTAAAAAACGGACCGATAGCCATATGGAGTGGACTCAATGACCTTAGCAAGGGAAGGAGGTACGCCTTGCCGTATCCGTTGTTTCTCCTGCTGTTATCACCGACGACACTTGCCTTTTTTACTCGTTGCACGCAAGCTCGTATAAACTTACTCGACTCAAGACATGTCTGAACTCCAGCAGATGGAGTGACCACAATAAGAATGTAAGTCTTGATCATACCGCCAACACAAAGTTCGAGGAGAGGCAGTGGAAGGTGACCATGTTTTACAATGACGATGTAATTGAATGTGACTCCAAGCAAATACAGGGCAAAAAGTGAAAATGGAGTAATCATTGGGTCGAGGAGTGCCTTGGACACTTTATGCAGTACATGCATTTGACGATAGATCCATATGGAACGGTGAACAAGGCGGTATTCTGATTCTGAACTAGGATCGTGGTTCATGTAACAAGGGAACTTGTTTAGTATCTTAAGCCAACGTGTAGTCTCGAACGTGTAGGCTACAAACATGATGACGATGCAATTGAGCATGAATATGGCTCCAATTATATGCCACATATGGACAAAACTGTATGCAGCGACCAGTGCAAGCCTTGCCAGCCTCTGCTTGCTGTCGACGCCCAAAATCCACGCCAAGGCAGAGACTGGGTACCGAATATTCCATGGGTCAGTCACATACAATCGGGAAAATGCCAGTGGAACGGCAAGCATTGTGTAGACTATTGCATACTGTAAAATGACTTCCGCTTTCCTGGCATTATGGTTATGGACCCTTTCTAGCTGCTTGGGACGTCGCATGCTTTCAAATTGCTTGATATACTGCACAAATTTTGAAGTCCATGCGATAATGTCGTGGTGTTGTCGAAGAACTTGGATTTTGAGAACTAGTGCTATACAAAATTGGAACGTGAACACGAGTTGAATCTGAACGGGAGCTGATCTTCGTTCAGGAGCCAGCACCACAGCAGCGCCATTGTGAACCAGAAGTAGGGTTAGTGCCAGGTAAAGTACGTATACCCCTTCACTAAGAATATTTCCACAGACGAAATAATAGTCGCGAGGCTTCCCTTGTGTAAATTCAAATGTCTCGGGGTCGAATTGCAGGGGAAAGAGTCCGATGGAGGAGCAGACACGAAAGGCAAACCTGAGAAAGCGAAGTGTTCGTGGATGTAACATTTTTACGACTGAACGTGGCCTAGTCTTGCCTTCGTGTTGTTCAATTACAAGCCCAATGATGAAACAACAGCAATCACGAACTTGGACAGTCCGGAAAAGTTTTGACGTCAACCACATGCCGGATCTTGATAACATGATTCAAATACAACTTTAAAAAAGAACATGTCTTCAAATTAAGCAATTTAAAAAAACAAGACGGCACACGACTTGACGGAATGAACGAATACTCATATTAATTCCAATAGAATTGCAAATCGTGTAAACACCTTGCAAATTGTAATTAAACAACCAAACAGCAGTTCATTAATAATTAAATAAAATGTAAATGAGCCACATTTGCTTGTGATTCGATCCGCTTTCCGCCTGCAACTGTGAACATCAAATGGTCGGTCTACCGTCAGTCCATCGGTCGCTTGCTTCATTGTTGAGTGCTTTGACTATGACTAGACTCAGCATCACCACTGGCCGCCTGCATGCACAATGAATGCATGCTTCATTGTCCTTGTGTGATCTATCATCGCGCGTTTACGCCCGCCCGCCTGTGGTTCAATGGGCTCTATTTTTCCGCTGGTCATTACTATTGTAAGACGTGAGAGACTTGCAAATAAGCGCATATACACATATTTCGCCAATAAGAGTAGTGCAAATACTGGAGATTTCGCACTGGTACCTCAATCAATGCAAATACACTTAAGAGAGCAAAAGATGAGTCGACCTTTTTGCCTTCAGGCTCCGTCGAGCATACAAAACAGCAACAAGGCTACCATTCCCATGAAGGTACAAGGCAAGAAAGTACAGGAATAATTTATTATGCAAGCAAGCACAGACAATGTGCGAATTCTGCATGACACCGGCTGTTAATAACACACGCAAAGTCTTTGCCCGGTATTTATTGGTGACCAAGCACATACCAGCCACTGAATAATGAAAAAGCAATGATTACAAAAACCGGAGTTTTTACACAAATTCGACTGATCGATCGCGTCTGGTCTTTGCAGTTGTCACGTGCAAAATTCCTGTCATTGTCACACTGTCACATTGCCCCATCACTCATGTCAGATAAAAATGTGACTATGTGACGCGGGGTATTTTATGAAATGTATGAAATATGACTGAATAAATCCATTAAATCAAATAATCCCCGTAATGCCAGGTACCTTTCGACCGCTGATGCCGATTTCGATTACCGTGCCGCTAGCAGCAGGTCCACAACTCGTGCCACGACCACCTCGCTCATCAAGTACGGAAATGTGCGGTTCGAAATGAACGCAAAGCCACCCGCGTTGATATGAAAAGGTCTGCAGGAACGAAGAGCCCTCCTCTCGCACGGCCATAGTCGGAAATTATTTCTCAGGTACGATTGCGGGAACTGCGCCGATGCCTTGGTTACTTGGTACGCAAGCTGGAGACACTTGCGAATCGTGACGACGGACAGGATGAAAATTTGCACTGCGGCAGCAGCCAGGAATTTGTCCATTGAGCCGGAGTATGCAATGAGTGAGTATAGAATTGTGATCTTCATCGCACACTCGATGCCCAAGATAATTCCGTTGGGAGCCTTTGATTCATGGGCAAACTGATTATGTAGCACCGCGTGAGCTCGGTATGTTTGCAGGGACAGGGAGAGGCGCCAACGCCTATGCCGGGGGATCGGGGAGCGGGAGGAGGAGCCTTGCTCTGAAGCTGTGGGCTCGAGTCTGATCAGTGTCAAGTGTCGGCGAGTCGTGGTGCAGTAGTACAGCATTGCGAATCCGTACACAAACACGTAGATCCAATCTGTAAACACTGAGAATGTCACCCCAACGCTGATGAGCAGGGTGACCGCCAGGTAGCCCGTCTTGAGCAGCGCGGCCGCGTGAATCTCCAGCTCGACAACTCCGACTACTATCGGGTACGTGATGGCCGTGACTCCAAATATCACCCACACAAAGAGCCGGACATACACCTCCGCTTCGTTATCCTCCCCCTCAGGGGCACACGGGTCTTGCACCGCGTGCCCGTGCCACTGCTCCTGTTCAAGGCGTGTGTTCAGGGCAAACAAAGAGTTGTACAATTGCTGGAACCGAAGTGGGAACAGAATGGTCAGCAGCCTGGCGTACTGAGGTAACACAAATGCCACGAGTATCAGGTAGAATTGTGCCCGGGCATTCGCACTCAGCTCGTGGGCATGGACAACGTCGTACCAGACTCCTACGATTTGAATGGTGGCGACCCTGAACACGAAATTCAGTACACAGTTGACGTACCATACCCAGTAATCCCTCCTCCGGTCGAGAAAGACCAGCCGTGAGGTGTGCGGCGAGTAGTACCACGGGAGGACCGAGAGCTTGTAACCGATCTTGGTTATCAAATGGAAATGGTACAGCATTCGGGGGCCTTGAGGGGCGGCCATGATACTAGAATCAGCTCCACGGATCCACACTCCACGTCCTGTGACCGTGACCGAAAACAGTGGAATATTTGCATGGAACTTCGATTACAAATTATAAATTAAGCAAATAATACGCTTTCGGGCGAAAGAATTCGTGCACTTTAAACTTTTGAATTATGAATGGGCCGCTCTTGTTTTTTTTCAAAAAAAGGTGAGAAAATTTAATAATGTGCGATGCGCTGCAATTTTCTGAATTACGAAAATTGCATGGATATACTGCGCGAAAACATCATAAATTTTTGCTTATTTCAGTCGTAAATTGGCCGAATTGGCTCGAAGATCCGAAGAACGATAACGCGGCGCAAGACCGCCTCGCATACTCCAAAATTTCCATGGTTGAAATTATTATTGCCAATTTACAGCACTTAATACCGATTCTCAATTCTCAATTCTGATTATTATTCAAGTGTGGCTGAAGCACACGAACACTGAATTGACAATGCAATTAGCTAATTTATTTCAGAGCTTCATATGCGTCACGTATCGCGTCTAATCAAGCAATACAAAACCCCTAAAATATTTCTGTGGTCGGGTGTCAATTAACGCCATTAAATATTCCAGGAAACGGCAATCAGCCACTTTTCCGAGTTTTGCCCTGGCCACCGGCTGAAAAGGGGCAAAACTGGCACTAACCGGGCAAAACTGGGCAAAATAAGCACACGGCCCGGTCTCGTCGAAAAGACGCTAAATTGCGTATTTGCCGGTCCAACTTAAAATTTTTCATTTGGAATTGTTCATGTATTTGTCATCTGCTGACAACTTAATCACATTCTCAGTGGTAATTAAGTGTGAACTAAATAGCTTCCATTCAATTCGAGACTAATTCATCAGCACTGCCGTGAACTTTAATTATCTTTAACAGA
>WIXG01000791.1:0-21401 GCA_009869945.1 Mesaphorura yosii
GTAATCATATTGCTGAAAGGATTTGTTTCATTGACTTCAACGATTAAATGCTCATGGCTGAGAAAAATACACATTTCATTGCTGAAAGGATTATTCTTATTAACAAAAAAATTACCACCCAATAAAATATACGCTGAAATCGTTCCTATCCTTAGTATTTTGCAAGAAAATAATAGTATTTTGAGAAAATCGAAAAAATCCGATCTATTGATTTTTTCCAACCCTGCTTCCGGATGATACGAACGCCGACATCGAACCACGTGCTCCAACACCCACTTCTTGTTGCTTGGCCTTTCAATCCTTTCTGAAAACCCTAACGCAGTCTGTGCAACTGAACACTCGATCTCCAGGATGCGAAACTTCCGCTCCTTCTTTTTTGACTTGGTTTTACTTATCTTCTGTCTTCTCATTTTCATTTTGTACGGGCAGCAGTGAACGCAGGAAGAGAAAAACAACGGGGACAGAGGCAAAATAATCATGAGTCCACGAGCGAGCACAGAAACAGATTCCCGTGTTTCAAAAATTCAAACGCAAGATTTTCCTACCAAAGCATCCATAAAGTATCGTCTGTCCCAATTAATGCGAGTGGCGAGAGGTCAGAGCGTCACAGAAGGTCATTCTCATTTATGGCGCCTGGTGCTACTGCTGCTGGTGCCGGCAACCAGCAGTCAGCAGCTGCGTAATTAATTAGCAGATAATTTATTATGAGAAATGATCTCCCAACCATATGTGGCTGAGAACATAGAACATCTTCTGATTTATGCAGTGCAAAGAGCAGACATACAGAAAAAAGCAGAGCAGGAAGAAGGAAGATAAAGAAGAGCTCAGATGCAGAGATCCAGAAGACATCAGCCGAGATTGAGATTAGCTCCGGGGCACGACTAAATCATAACATAAAGCACAACACAGGAGGACAAGGGATGAAAACCAAAGTCGACGAAGGGCGAACCGAGTGCAAGTGCGAGTTACCAAAACACAACTGACAGTCTAACTTATTTTTAGTGTTGA
The DNA here is from genome assembly GCA_009869945.1 of Mesaphorura yosii. Classification (NCBI taxonomy): domain Eukaryota; kingdom Metazoa; phylum Arthropoda; class Collembola; order Poduromorpha; family Tullbergiidae; genus Mesaphorura; species Mesaphorura yosii. The sequence continues at coordinate 1,009 of WIXG01000791.1, forward strand.
CTGCTCATTGCTGCTGCCCCAGCATGGAGTGGACACTGAAAATGCACCCGATACTTGTGGATCGTGATTCGTGAAATATCCACCGCTTAGTAATGCGGACGAGTCTCAGTCAGGACGATTCTGACTACTACACCCTCAAATTCCAGCTCCGCCTGGGCAAATGCAGGCTCCGAGCAAGGATTTACTCGCTCCTGGATCTCGGATACACTCTTGTCCGATTTCTGGTGCTGATCGCCGTGTTTGGGTTCCAGTTGAGAACCGAATTGCGTAGAGGTGAGTACAGCGAATTGTTAATTTAATAATCCTTAAAAGATAAGCAGTTGAATTCATTTATCAACCCTAACCTCCTACTCCTACCAGCTCAACTCCGCCAAGATCAGCTGACCAGCCTCACAAACGGACAAGATCAAGATCATGTCACGATCACCGCCACGCCGACGCCGTCAGCCATGTCAATTCAGTGGCTCGCCCATGTCCTGCTCCCAACACTTTGCTCTCTCCTTCAGCTCATCGCCTCCGTCCTGCTCTGCTGCTCCGCCGCGGCCAAGCCCTCGTCCTCGCCTTCGGCGACGCTGCCTCGTTTCTGGATCGCCCTCAATCTGATCACTGTCCCGTACGCGGTGTACAAAATTTTGACTGGGAGCCTCCTCTTTCTGCTCGAGCTCGGGCTGAAGCTTGTCGGTGCCCCACTCGTGTACGATCTCATTGTATTCACGACAGCGGGGGCCGCAAGCTCAAGCAGTAGCAGCGGCTGCAGCAGTGGGAAGGGCATCGAAGGGGAAGAAGAGCCGCTGGAGCTCCCCAACTCAATTGGAAGCTGTCTGTTTGGCAAGAGTTGCTGCGTCGTGTTGGATCAGTGCTGTTAAAGATTAAACTACCAAACACCAAAGCCAGAATAGCCAGAATTGTGTTCTTGTGCATTGAATAAAGCTACCACATTATTTATTCGTAGTCTAAATTTCAAATGCTAATAATTCAATATAATTAATCACCGCCGAAGTTATCAAGTTCCTCAACGTGCGCACCGCCCGCCCGCGTCAACCCTGCGTAGTTTGGGCTTGGGCCCTTTGACTCCGTCAATGAATTGCATTTTACTTACTGGAAAAATACTATTGATTATTACGTCAATTAAGTACATTACGTAATACACCGTCAGAGTGAGAACCAACACGTGTGGAAACGGGACAAGCTAACTTAAAGAGTTGTCGCTTCGCCGTTGTGGCGTAGCTTCTGATTTGAATAATAAATCGATCGCTCCTGAAACTGCCAATCATTTGACTTCGAGAGTTTCGAGAGTTGCTACGTTCACTGTTCACATCATATTTTTATGTCGCGCGTCAACGGTGAGCCTTATTGACGTAAAGTGCAGTACAACGTACAATCACAACTGTCACGACATCATCGAGACCAACTCTGCTAATCAGTTGAAGTGGATCGATTGCGCATGCGGCTCCCGAGTGTCCTGAGTACATAAACAAAGGCTCCGACGGGCAGCAATTCATTCGAGTCTCGAAGCTCAGCTGACAAGTGACAACTTTCAGTTTCCATCAATTAATTAATTGATCAGTGTACGTTGAAAATGTTGGGCTCATCTTCTCTTCCGTTGGCGGCCCTTGCGCTGACCCTCCTTGCAACAGGCTGCTTTGCAGCATTTCCATACCCGCTCGACGAGCCGTACATGATTCAAGGCTACCGCCGGAATCTCGTCTGGGCGCCGTTGAACGGCGAGCTGACTTCTGGCAACCCAATCGTGCTGACCCCCGTCGACCCGACGGACCTCTCTCAATTCTGGATCTCGAGGTACATTAACGGAGGCATCCGCATCTTCAACGCAGCGGCTCCAGACTACGTCGTCGCTGATTGGGACGGAATCGAAGGATACGACGCGAAGCTCGTGCTTCGCAGAAACCCAAACTTTGGCAACACGCAGCTGTGGTTCAGCTACTCTTCAGACAGCGAGGAGCACTTTCAGATCAATGCCATGAGCGGGCTGCACTGGTGCGTCCGGGGACATGACGACGGACTTTCGCTCATCCTCATCGCCTGCAATCCTCAGGATCCTTATCCTTATCAGCGATGGGTGTACAACAAGAATCACACGCTGCCAATTACAAAAGCTTAGAGCTTAAAATTACTCAGAATTTAATATGACTTGATTTATAAAATTTGAATAAATCGCCAAAGGCACAAGCCAATTCAACCTCAAATGTGGTCTTCAAACCCGCCCAGCGGTACAAAGACTGGCTCCTCATTTTCGTTGGTGAGGGTTTCGGCTCCCGTGGGGACTCTCAAGCGTCTGCGTGCCCAACACGAACCGCGCGAGCACGAGCAAAAGCGCCACCAAAGACACCCTCCAGAGAGCACGAGCCCAGCGAGAATCGGCAGCACGTTTGAAGCCAAATTGGAGACCGACTTGGGACTCTTGGCGCCTTGCCCTCCTTCGGCATGGCGTTTGTCGTTGTCCTTGTGAGCTGGACGGCACATTCCGAGGGTCTCGTCGGAGCCATCCGCGCAGTCTTTCCATCCATCACAAGCCCATCTTTTGAGCACACATTCTCTTGACGAATGGCAGCGGAATCGACCGGATGAACAGCCGTCGGAGGGGGGACAGTTTAGCTCGTCGATTCCAGCCGGGCAAGACGGCCTTCCGTCGCAGACACTCGCCAGCTTCACGCAGATTCCTCTTCCACAGTTGAATTCATCTTCGGCGGTCGTGCACGCACTGTATTTTCTCCTGAATCCAGCGTACATACGTCGCGACGCGTGTAAACATGCCAGGCACGCCCGTCTCGCCACACAGTACGACCCACGACGTGATCCCGCACAGAATCGGCTTGCCGCCAGCGTCAGCGCCTGCGCGACATATCAGCGGACCGCCCGAATCACCGAAGCACGTGTCGGCTTCCAGCCCACCAGCACAGAGCATCGTGGCCCCGTCGTAGCCGTACGTTCTCGTCTGAGTCTTGTTGCAAACGCTGTCGTTGTGAAAATGCACGTACGCCCTGCGTAGCCATCCCCCGCTGGAAAAGCTGTCCAGGTATTCACGCCGACCCCAGCCACAAATCTCCGCCATTCCGCCGTCGAAAGTATGCGCCTGCCCCTGTGTGGGTAGCTGAATAGGCCGCACATATTTCGTGTAGTTGAACGGGTGCGTCAAGACGAGCACCGCCAGGTCGTTCTCGCTTAAGCTGGCATTGTATTGCTCGTGTCGCGCCAGTTCGACGACCCACCGCTCCTGAGCGTGCTCGTTGTTCGACCACGTATTGGCAGACCAGTCCAAGCGTCCAGCCACGACTTGGATTGAGTAGTTCGAAGAGTCCTGTTCGTACTCGTAGCCGTATGTCCAATTCGACCGGAATTCCTTGACGCAGTGCGCCGCTGTGAGCACGAGATTTGGGCCGATGATAGAGCCACCACAGATGAAGTGGCTTCCGCCTTTGAGCAGGTGCAGCTGAACGACGAAGGAAATTCCCCGGCGATGGCGAGGTGGCCGCGGACAATTGCGGCCACAATTCTGCTCGCATTTGTGTGCACACAGAACAAAAGCCCGATGGCGAAAAACACGACGCCTTCTCCAAATTGGATTCGGACATGCGCCAGCGTGGACATGGGTTTGGCCTTGGTGCATATGCGAATTCTCCGTGACAGAAATACAGCAGTCGAATGTCGAATGGTGAATCACAAGATTTCGGCAACCACGAAATCCACCCGTCATCCTGGTGGCGTGGCGGCGGTGCTCATGAATGCCGTCAGTTTTCTGTATGCGGTTTGCCTTCCGTAGAATTTAGAATTTTCGTGCGTCAAGGATTTTCCCAGTCTCGTTAGAAACACAGAAATGCAAGGCATTCTTTTCCCATTTCTGAAGTGTTGTGCATTGAATAGAATTGTTCACAAAAATGTGGACCGTAATTTTTCTGCTTAAGGGTCTGGAAACACGAAATTTTTGATGGGAAATCCCTTTATAAGTACCACTTTGCGCCAAAACGATCTCCTCTCTCAATATTGACCTGAGCCGCTTGGGGTTAGACTTTTTGGACTCCAAGATATCGGGACCTCAAAAATCTTGGCTAACTTTTCTCGAAAATTGTGCCAAGGGATTGCTATAGATTTTCAAACATTTTTTCATGCATTTTTTTTGTTGAATCGCCTGTCACGTCTCTCAGTGCAAATTTTCGAGGAAATTGAGCTAAGATTATTGTAGTCCCGATATCTGGGAATCCAATAAACTCATCATGGGATTCTGACCATTATTGACAGAGGAGATAGTTTTGGCGGAAAGTGGTTCCACGTGAGAAATTTAACTTCACTTTGTCCGAGTATGGAACACCGTAACTTAAGGTTATTTGCTTAATGAGCCCTAACAAATATCGTTACCAGACCCTTAATAAGAAATTGCTAAAGAAAAGCCAGGGAACCAAGGCAGCGATGATTTATTCGTTAAGTCAGCTGAGACTGTTTTCGATTCGACCAATAAAATTCCAGAGCCTGGTTCATTCCGGTCAGAACTGTTCATGTATTTTACTTAATTTCTTATCAGCTCATGTTTACAAGTATAGTAAAGTAAATGACAATAACAGCATGAAAGATAATGAGAAATAGACCGGAAGATGATGCGTTGTGGCGTCAGCGGCAGCGTCAGCTCGACTTGCGTCAGCGACAGCTGCGGCTGCGAAAAGACCGGTCCTGGGCGGCCCAGCAGCCTGTGTGTTGACCTTGGCGATTGCATTGGCCTTGACCAGCTCGCACTTGCAAGAGTATTCGCCATACGGGATGACCTGCCACGTCTGATGCGGAGCTCCGTCGCACGTCCATTGATGCATGATTTTCCCCTTCCCCTCTGCCGTAAGGCAGAGATCGCTATGTGCCACCCGCAGCTGGAATTGAGTGTCGTGGCGCCCATTCACAACGCTCCACTGCTGGTTGGACTGCGCGAGGTACGGAAACATCGCCAGCGTCGCCCCGTTCGTCGAGTTCCAGCCATCGACGCTGATGCAGTTGTTGCTCACGGTCGCGACGATCGGCCCGTTGGCGCCCTCGCCGATGGGCCCGCCTTCGTACCCGGCCAAGTCTTGCACATCCCACAGCTGGTCGACCTCGAGCTGGTCGCAGGGGGCGAGATCCAGTCGGGAGCCGACGGTTACGCCTTTTGTGCGCAGGCACAGCGTCGGATAGGCGAGGTTCTGGAGGAGGCCGACTGATTTGGTGCGGGATGTGGCGGTGGCCGAGCTGTGCATGAAGACGAACAGCCCGAGCAGGGCTGCCAAGACGATGGACTTGGAGGGGCTCATTTTGAAAGGAGTCCAGTCCAGCCTGGTGCAAATGGGCAAGACACGAGAAAGAAAGAAACTGAATTCCAACTCGACCACGCCACGTTCAGACTCGTACTCGGCCGTACTCGGCTAAGTCATCGTAATCTTAATGAGCATCGATTTCTTGTAACTTGTAATATGTAATCTGCGTAATTTGCAATGTTTAATCAGAGTGATTGGTGACCTCTGCTCTTAATTGAGGACGGAGGCCGTAAAACTAGGCGCGGGGTTTTCTGAAGAAGTCACAAGACACATTTAATTGATTTAATGTGTAGCAGAAGTTGCAGATTATAGAAGCAGGCAGGCGATGAGTCGATGAGCACTAGCTTTGTGTTTTGGAGACAAAGTAATCCTGAATGCTTGCGGAATGGGAGCCCAGCTTCAAACGAGAGCTTTTTTGCCTGCCTTTTCATCTGAATTCGCTTTCAATAAATAATTGTGCATTGCATTCTTGTCTGAACATGTGGACTGGAGTACTTTTTCATTCGTTCACTACACTACACTGCTGAATAATTAATTTAAGGAAAGTTAATGGAAAAGTGCAACTAAGAGCCGGTTTTCAGGTTCAGGTGAGTTTTATTCGCTTTACAATGAATTTGATGCATGACAGCTGCTATTTAACTAACCAGATTTACGAAGAGAGAAGGCAAAGCTGGTCTACTTTGATTTCTAAGCTCATTTACTAATTACTAATTGCAGGACGATGGGCATCCCTGTCGATCAGTTCCTGGACACCGATATCGACGAAGAATTTCTGTGCACCATCTGCCATGACGTGCTGGAGGAGGCGACGATGGTGGACCCCTGCGAACACGCGTTCTGCAAGGCTTGCATCGAGCAGTGGCATGCGGGTGGCTCCAAAACCTGCCCGACCGACAGACAGCGGGCGACTGCACTCAAGAAACCACCCCGCCTCTTCATGAACCTCCTGCACAAGCTCCGACTACGCTGCTCCTTCCATGGAGACGGGTGTAGAGCGGCTCTCACGCTGGGCGACTTTCCCGACCACCGAAAGAAGTGCGAGTTCAACCCCGACAACCCGAAAGACTGCGTCGGAGGTTGTGGAGCAGTGCTGAAGGCTGCGCAGCGTCAAAGCCACAATTGTGTTCAGTACTTGAGGCAGCGCTTGTCCAACATGCAGCAGGCTCTGGCGCTCAAGGAACAGAGTCTGGAAACCAAAGAAGCAGATCTCAGGATAAAGGAACTCGTCCTGAAACTGGGCGATCGGGAGCTGAAGGCCAAGACACAACAGATGAAGGTCAAGGAGTTGCAGTTGAAGGTTGAAGAGGAACATTTGAGAATCCGGGAACTACAGCTGAGGACAAAAGAGGAAGAGTTCAACGAGACTAGTCGGAAGAGGGCCAAGACGGGCAAGGCCGAGACCGAGGGCGATGACGACGACGACGAGATGGAGCAAGAATCGGAAACGGAAGACTCGGACGATTCAGATTCGGATTCCCAACTGGAAACGGAAGCGATTCAGCTTTCTTTTCCCGTTTCATTGATTTCGACCATCGAGAACTCCGAAGCACTTCGAATGGAGCACTTTGAAGTCGTCCCCGAAGAGCCAGTAGCATCGACCTCCAGTCAGGCCCAGCGCCTCATTCTCCGCATTTCCAAGACTCAACTGGAAGCAGGCCAAGGAGGTAGTGGCAGCGGAAATTCTGGCAATAGCAATTAGCACCAGCCTCAATCGACCCTCTAAATATTTTTCTTGTTACATTTCGCCTATGCGTAGCATTAATGCCTTGGCCTACAGCTTAAATTGTTCAATAATTAAGTTATTAAGTATTAAGTCCAGATTCTGGTTCGCGAATAAAAGAATTTTGTATTTTTTGTTGAACGCTGTTTGCTGAGCCACAAAATACCTACAGTCGTAAACAAGCCCAAGCCTAGAGTTGAAGGGGTCACATTGTTTTCGGGACGATGAAGCTGGTGTGAAATTGAAATCGAGGAATTGTTGAAAAATGTGATTTTTCCCAATTTTTGCCCAACTTATGGAATTTGCGAATATCTTTCTTGCTCAGTTTCTCAGAAATCAAGATTGATATTTTGCAATGTTCTACAAGACTTTACGTATTGATTACTTTGAATATTAAAAATGGAAAATTAAGATTGCTATTCAATCCCCGAGCTTAAAACGAATTTTCTGTGAGTGCAAAGGCGTCTAATAACTTTCAGTGCATGTAGCTGCAACCTGTTGTTAGGCGGAGAGGTTGACATTTAAGTTGTCCGCTGATGACGCAAAAGCCTTCCTTGGAATCAAAATCGCATGCAAGCAAACACTAATTTTGATAATGGTTGCATTGTAATACAGATGAAACGCAAGATTTAATGGCAATTAGATAACATGGGAAAATCTTGGACCATGAATTATTTTAGATTTTAGTTGAGATGGTAATGGTTTTCTGTTGCGAACATGTCACTGGTCGCGGTGACAACTGGATGGATGACCGATCGGGCTCAAATTCAGCATGACAGCTGGACACACGAGATCCCCGCGAACCCGAGTCTTCTTCATTTCTACCCACATTTTTATTGCACCTGGGCCGAAGGCGATGCCAAGCATTTTCCAAAATGAACACGACCAACGCCAATAGTAAAAGAGCGCCACATATCGGGAAAATTAGAATGATTTCAAATTCTAGTGAAATGGGAACTGCATCGCTGTCATCTACTCTTTGGAAGGGACGTGTTGCATTCCTCATGTAATGTAAATTTCTCGTCTTATCTACCTGCTGCCAAAACTCGTAGAAACCTTGCCGAATGAAAGTTTGTGTAAGTTCCAAAGCCTGATCACACAAATATCCTGTGAACTCCATACTGCCTGGAACCGCTTCGTCGTACGGCTGCAGAACATGGTGGCACATGGCACCCGGATTATTCATTTGTTTGAATTCTACCATCCAATCGATCTTTGATGCCGGAGCCAACATAGCAGCAAGTTTGAGGGGTTGGTTCCCGGAGTATGCTGCGTGATCGCTTGTAAACACAACCCTGTTGTGCAGATGGGTAGGGATGCCAAGGCGTCTAAAGTGATGGGACCACGGTACCTTGACTGTTTCTTCGTCCTTATAAGCAAGCACCTTGTAGCCGCCTTCTAGTAGTTCCTTCACTGTATCGTAGATGAGAGGGGGACTGGGGACAAGCGCGAGGCTGGTGAGATGGTTTTCGTAATATCCCGTCAGCACGCAGCCGCTCCACAGAATGAAAAGATGAAACCTGTTGTGAATTACTCCCTCACCCCGCAGGAGATCCACTGAGTTGAAGAGACTCCAGTTGAACCGAATTTCCGTCCTTGACCAGTGCAGCCCCGCCAAGAGCATTGCAAGTACGAGGAACGCCAGAACCAGCAGCCAGTAGACCGAATCAAATGCGTTGAGCCAATTCTGATCTTGTCTTGTACGTCTTTTGTCGTAATCGCAGTATATTAGGAACTGCTTGGACACTTTTGTAAGCAAGTAGCGCCGTGAGTAGGATCCTCTAGTCGTCGGTGGTAATTTGGTTCTTATTACCTCTCCCATTACACTTGACCATGGACGATGCGACCAGTAAATGGTCGTGGCAAGCTCTGTTCCATTCATCAACTCTACGAGCACTTGCGTCATTTTTCTAATCGCCCTACAGGCCACGCTTGTTCGATGAAAGTTAGAAATATTTCCTACAATCATGAAACGATGGCCTTCTTCTGGACACTTTCTCCGGAGCTGCTCCATTGTGAAGTCGAGCTGAATGACCTCAATCCTCTTTCCACCAAAATTCTTGCCGTGTTCTGCATACAAGCCATTTATCTGGGCCCCAATGAAAGGTTGTTGCTGACCTGTATCTAGTATCAGAGGGTCGAACGTTTTCGGGCTGATCCACAAGTGTTGTTGAACCGGCTCCCCGTTCTTCAGAAAATTGAAGATTCCATAGAGCTGAATATTATAATGTAGCCAATTTTGTGGAAGGTCACACCTCCTCACGTAGACAATGACCATGAAAGCGTGGGCCCGATCCCACACGCTAATCTTGCCCCAGTAGTCACTGACGTTTACGAATGTGTAGTTGGGCTGGATGAGGAGGTGCACGTTGCAGAATCGTGACTCCCAGTCATACTCAAGCAAGTTATTCGCCATTTCCTTTGCGGGTGGACCACTAACGTTATGTACTGTCCAGGGCTGACCAAGCTGGTTGGACTCCAATACACTTTGAGAAAGATCTAGGTCGTAAAAGTGGACAAGATGAAACGTACATTGAGAGAAATAGTCAAGGTTGAGGTGCATGGCTGTCACAATGGCAGGAGTCGGGAGGGTCACGAGCATCCATGTGATGGTGCCTAATAATGACGATGCCATCATCTCTAGACTTTTATGCTTAAATCTTTCTTTGCACCTAGCCGCCTGACTGACGCAAATTCAACTCTGGCATGGCGTCTTAAGCAATTCCATCTCAATTTTTTAATTGCCTTTTCGGGCTGATGAGGATACGAAGTTAGTATTTTAATTTATACCGCTCTTCTGAGAAATTCGGATATTTGAGTTTTACTGGCATTCCGATTTCCACGAAATATTAATCTACTTGTATTGAAATTGTTGCTCATGCTCGGCAGCAGTTTTTCAGGCGTTGTTCGGTTAGGTATGGTGGGCGTCGGATTTACTGGCTGCCCGGCAGACTCATTGTAATTTCGTAGAACCTTATCCCGATGCTCTTAATTAGTTAAGCACATCGTATGACATTCAAAGTGCAAGTATTGGCAGTCGCGCTCCAACACTAACGCTAATAGAGATAGAATCACGCACGAAACCGATTGCCATTCCTAATATTAAATTGCATTGTATATTAGGGCATTTCCTGCGTCCGTGTGCATTACTAAAAAAAGTGTTCGAGCGGTTAAAAGATAATCCGAACGAAGGAAAAACGGGCGATCATACAATTCACATGAAGAAATTGTCGCAACCTCAAGCTCAGCTCTCAAAACGTGTACTTTTTATTGGCACACTGTATAGAGGGCTACTGTGTTAGCAGCCGGGTCTCTCCGTCCGTCTGCCCGTAGACCTAAGTGTTCTACCATGACTTCCCTTCCTTCCACTTGGGGAAGCATAAATCCGATATTACTAAATTCGATCAGGCAGACGATTTACGGAGCACTTTGACAGGTCTTTTGCTGCAATTTGGATAAACATATCATAGGATAGAAGCTTAGCTGGAACCATGAGTACACAACTGATCTCGTACAGCACGTCGAGGATTGCCAGGCTTCAATAAAAGTACAATAGTGCAGAAACTCTAAGCTGAGACAAATATTTACCATCATGAAGCGATAAGGAGGCTGGCTCGCGGATGTATCGAGACGATGAAGCAAACTTATGAAGTTCAAAATTGAACAAATGTATTCTTATAGCAACCAACATCTTATATCTTGTGTCAGGGAGAGTGAGCGGCTGGAGTACGGGCTCGAGCAACGCCATATTGCCGCAACATCAACGTAAGACAAAATATTGTGGAACTTGGACACAAGATTATTAAATCCGTTTCCAAGCAAAATGGAGAAATTTTTAGCTCAGCCCAATGGCGGAACGGCCGTTCGCCTGCGCCCACTACGATAAGCGATGCCGGAGGAAGGGGACGTTACATGGACACGAGCGCCTGCACACAGGCAAGCCCTTCGTCTGCGACGAGTGTGGTTGGGCCTTTACGAAGGGATCTCATCTGAAGATTCATAAGAAGACTGATAAAAATAAAAAGGCCAAGGCCTTGTCCTGATGCTGGGTCGAGACACAACCCGCTGAGGGTGTGGGGATCCAATAAGGCCAACAGCAGACCGCCCGAGAGGCCGAAATCCAGCGACAGGAGGAAGAGGAAGAGCCCGACCAAGTTGAGTGAACTAAAATGACTTGCAAAAACTGTGTGTTGCGGTTGAGATTGCGTAATCCATGTTATTGTGTTTTCATGGTCACCTGACAGACTACACTTGAAAGTTGAAGAGCCGAGAACTGAGAACGACTCCGGCACAATTTATACGGCGAGTCGCACGAATTGCCGACTCAGTCGTCATCTGACTACAGTGCTGCTTGGGTTGGACGAGAGAAACACGAGAAGGCAATTATGAGTTTTCTGTGCTGGGCACCGATTTTAGGCATTGTTGGCTTCCTGCTCGTGAAATACACCACACGGCTTCAGCTGCAGAAGAAACTGTAAGTTTAATAACATGAAAACTATACCAAAATACTTGTACGCACTTCGTCGAATTAATTCTCTCGATTTCAGGGCCCGATGGAAGGACACTCCAAAGGACGTTGTCATTCTGCACGGATTCACGCGTGGCAAGACGATACCGAACAATTCGCCGTTCGTCCTTAAACTGGAAGTCTTCCTTCGCATGGCCAAAATTCCCTACACAGTAAGTCGTCTGCCTTTCGTAATCACAATCACACGCTGAACGCAGGTTTTCAAGTCCTTAACTGTCAGTTAATTGACGAGAGTGACGATCCTTTGCTTCTTGCTTGCTGTTCTTGCTAGTTTGACTGGACAGACTCCTTTGGCCCGAAGGGAAAGACGCCATGGATTTCCCTCAACGGCCAACATGTTCCAGATTCACAGCTTGCGATGGAATTTCTCCAAAAGTAAGCACGAGCGATCGATCATCTGGCTGGTCTACCTTTGAGTCTGTACGAGACAAAGTTGAATTTGAATTTGTCGCAGGAAATTCCAGCCTAAATTGTACGATTCTTACCCTGCGAGCCAGGTGGCTGCTGCCAGAGGGCTTCGAGTCATGCTGGAGGAGCGTACATTCTGGTAAGTGCTTAATTAAGCTGTAATTAGCCTGGAGCTAAAGGGAATTTCGATTTTTCTGTCCAGGGGCTTCGCTACCGACCGATTCGTGTGGCACTGGGGGGAATTCCGGAAAATGAGCGCCAAAACGTACCTGCATTTTATGGTTTACAGATTCGTCGGGAGTTTGCTCCTAAAAAATCGGACGTCCAACCACGGAATCGGGAAGCATACAAAAGAAGAGATGCTGAGGCTCACAACCGGGGACTTGCAAGCTGTCTCCGCTTTCTTGGGTGACAAGAAATTCATTCTTGGCGACGAGCCGTGCGTGGAGGACTGCGGAATCTTCGGCCAGCTCGCGCAGGCGAATTGGGCGCTCCCAAATTCAGAGTACGAGAAGCTGCTGCATGGCGAGCTGTCTAATTTGAGGGGTTATTGCCTGCGAATGAAGGAGCGGTTCTACCCCGACTGGGAAAAATGCCTCGGCTGAGATGATTTCTAATATTTCTGTACGTACAGCTTTTAATACATGTGAAGTTTGTGAAGAGAATCATTAACGCCTATTTAAAAATTAAAAGTAAAGGCTAATCGCTCTTCTTCGACGAGTCCCGCTCGCCAGCACCGCCTCGCGTGAACGCCCGCCCGACAAAACTGCCCGCCTTCCAAAGGTAGAACGCAGCCACAGCGCCGAGGGTGTCGCCGACCCAGTAAACCAGCACATGCTGGAAGGGAGTGGAGCCCTCGCAGCCGAATTGGAGCGCAGTCGCCAGTGCCGGGTTGAAGTAGCCGCCAGAGGTGGTGAAGGCCGCGACGACGAGCGTCGTCCCCACTGCCGAGTTGATTGCAATCTCCGTGCGCTCCTCCAAACTCACGATGCGGGCCGCGAGCAGCTTCCCCGTCAGCTGGCAGATGAAGACGCCGGCCGCCTCGATGCAGCACGCCGTCCACGGGTCGGTTTGGATGTCGGAGTGGCAGTCGGCCGCCTGCACCCGGTCGATATGACTTTCGCCGTAGTCTAGGCTCCACAGATAAAACAGGAAAAAGCGGTAAAAGACAAGGCCTCCGACGACTTCGACGAGCGCCAACAGGCTGGCGGACTTCCCGCCGCGGGTGCCGTCCAGCCACTCCTCCACGTGCGTGTACGGGCAGCCCGTCGCCTCCCCCCAGCGGTAGCACCACCACACTGACCCCAGGAAGAGGAAGAACCAGTACGCGGCGTAGCCGTACAAGTCGGCGACGAGATTGAGCTCGTAGCAGACGGCGCTCAGCTCGAAGATGGCGATAAACTCAAAGGCACATGTGCGGACGAACCCCCACGTCAGGAGCCGAGTGACGGCGCGGAGGAGCTCGGCCGTGCCGAGCGTGATCAGCACATACACGGTGGAGACGAGCAGGTCGGGCGCCTCCATCGTACGGTTTTGCGGGACTCGTGCTTGCTCGAATGGAGCAGAGTTAGTAACTGCCAACTGCAGCTGGCCTTATCTGTCTGCTCTGTTGCTACGGCTGACATTGGCAAAATGTTTGGCATGGATTTGGCTTTGGCACGCTCCTCCGTACTAAAAACATGTATTGTGCAGCTAATTTTAGAATAGAACAGCCGAATTTCGCATATTGCATCTCCAACTTGCAAAAAGTGGTCCGAGTCGGTATCATACAACAAAAATTAGCAAATCGCATATGCCCTCTTTAATTGTGGTAACGCAATGTACAAATGCAACGCTTAAGCACTTGGCCGCCGCCGGTTGTGACTGCTTCCACTGCTGTAATACGGCTCTCCACCGAGCCAGTCTTCATGCTCCCCGTAGAATTGGAGGCAGTGAGCATTCATTCCGTTGAACGCGCAGTACGCTCGAAGCGCGAGCCTGTTGATGGTCTGAACGAACCCCGGCGCGTGGATCCCGACGGGATACGGCCGCGGGGCGAGCCCGAAGTGCCGGTTTCTCCGCTTGCGAAGGTTATGCACGTACGAGAATTTGTTGGCCGCGATGGGCACGGGGTTCACGAAGTGTATCAGCTGGAGCTTCGGGAGACTCGCCCCGGGTGCCGCTGCCGCCCCGGCATGGTGCGCGTACGGCGGCGAACCTGGACGGGCGATGGGGCCGTGGGCGAACATCTGCGCATGGGATGGTGGCGGCGAGGCGGCGTGTGAGTACTCCAGCTGGTAAAGGACGGCGGGGTCGTCGCTGGCATAGTGGAACGGGTCAAAATCCCAGTGCCGTGGGGGCTCTTCGTTCATGGGGTAAGGAAAACCGATGGAGCCGCTGCTTCCACTGGGTAACAAAGCTGAAGGAGAAGACTCGAATAAGTGAGCGGCAGTCTCACGGTTCGAACTAACAACAGTTACAGAGAAACTTACCAGCAAGAAGAGTCGAGCACACGTACACTGAAATCAGGCTCCAGCGCCCGGTGGCGAGGGCGCTTACGCGCGCCCGCGCCGGCGAAATCCAGAAGCACGACAGGGAACGTATCCGCATGCTTCGACGACGGCCCGACGGCTCAAACTGCACTGCGCCTCGCCAACTTACTTTAAAGCATGCCAGCCTGCAGCCTCTCAAGCAAGTGAAATTTGAGACAATGAGCCCAGAGCTTTGGCTTTTGGGCCGAATCATAAAGAATGCGTCTCTGATTTAATGCACGATATCGGCGAGATAAGCCAATTTGCATTTATTTTTCTCGAGTTTGCGTTGTGTTTGCCATGATTCATGCTACCAATGTCATTTAGTCATTTTGGGACGGAAAGCAAGCAAGTAAAGTAAAAGTCGTTGATAATTTTGCCATTTTGCTGTTGTGATGAATGATGCTTATGATTATGATAATTGCGAATTGCCAAATTCTCGTCGCAACCAAAAATATGAAAATCGTGAGTCCGAGCTCGAGCTCGCGCTGGCTTAAAACTTGTTTTTCTGTTAACAAGGTCAAGCTCGCGCCGCACTTCGCTGTGGCTGTACAGCTTGACTTCGCGCTGACCCGGTCGACACACGATTTATGATCTGCTGTCAAGCTCATCTTCTTTTCATCTTTAATCTCTGCGTTGATAAAACTTTCATCTTCACTGCACTGTTCCGTCGTCGTTTTCCGCATCCGCACGAAGATTAACTACAGTTTAGTCGGTTTAGGGTAAAAAGGTTCATCGCCTGATGAGACTGGCTTGTAATCCGAAGACAAACGTCAAGACAAGTTTTCATCCTTGCATTCATTCATTTAGCAAGTACAAAAAATGACTCGTCCAGGCGATTCAGGGCTGAGGGCCCTCAGCTTTGATTTCAAGTCCACAATACGCATTTTATCGGCATTCACATTCTCCATTCATCTTCCAGTCAGTCCTTCACCACTGCCGAAATGAAAACTGAACTGCTCATTTGTTCATCCACCACTCGTCGTGCTGGCGAGAATAGCTACAAATAATGGTGAGTACTGCTCCAGGAACACCAAGTGTAACTCCAGTAGATCTGGCAACTAACAAGTAACTTACATTTGCATTGAGATAAAGTCTTGGGTTTGGTGTCAAATTCTTCCAAAATTAAATGACACTTTGATATCACCACGAACAGGAATGTGATTGCTGCTTCATTTGTAAATACAATGTCCTCGTCCTCGTCAAAATCTGCTGTCTCTAGACAACTGATGTTGTGGACCTGAGGTCTATTTACAGGTTGTCTTCAGTCAGGTGCCTCGAGAATCTGTGCTGCACTGTACAAAAATAAACGATGTGTCATGTGTGTGAATGTTACTCAAATCAAAGCCGGTAATGTTTTTGCACACATCGCATTTCGCATGTTTTGACCCCGCATTTGTGCTGACTCAGTCTGAGTGGCAATTACAACAGATCACAGAAAAACATCTCAAGTTGTTGTGTCCCGTATCCAGCGCACTCTGCAACCAGAACGAATACAGTCACGCCACAACCTCACTCACCTTGAGTAATGCAATAAAAATACATTTAGATTCATTTAGGACTTGAATCATTTGAAAGATTATTATCTTAACGACATTCAACTCATGTTCTACATGCGATGAATCGGTAGCTTCACTGCAGAAAAGCAGTGCTCATCTGTTCCCCATCGATTTCCCTGCATCGCATTCCTCAATTACTCACGACTTTAATTGAAAAATGAATTGAAATCTCTTTGATTTAATGCTGCAGGCAGGAATTCAATGCACCTGAACATCAGCCATGCAAGAACAAAATTCGCAATGGCAGTCATCTTCATTTTTAAGGAAAAATTCCTGCCGTTCATATTTTTGTATATTTACATAATTTACAAACAGAGACAAATGATTTGTGTCCAGTCACATTTTGTGGTAGCACAAATGCAAATCTTCATGAGTCCTTCTCCTAACGCCTACTACGAATAGATTACATGCGCTGTTGATCATGTAAAGAACGTATCACATTGCGATGAATCACATGGCGATGAATCACATGGCGAAGACGAGACAACTTCTCTCGATATCCCATTTCGCAAAAACAGTGCCAGTGTCACTTCAGTTCTCGCCGCCAAGTTCATGTAGAGATTACAGTCACAGTCGTCTTCTTGACGAGTTCCGTGTAAAATTTGTGCGCGAGAAACGGCGATACGGACCAAGACATTACAAACCAGACACCGGCTGCCAGGATGGCAGACCAGGGCGAGGAGGATCAAGATGTTGACAACCCAATTCACTCAGCGTCCAATATTTTCAGCACAATAATTGACAGGACTTGGGAGAAATTTGAACAATTTGATCAGAAACAAAATCTTAGAGAAATGTTGCCATACATGAACCACTTTCGTAATTGCAAGACAAAGAACGATGTGATGGAAATACTAAAGTACTTTGACCCATTCGGCGAGACTTTTTTCACTGGACTTGCAATGTGCGGTGCACTCCTTGATTTTTTATTGGATTCGATATTCATTAAGTCCAACTTTTGGTAAGGCTGAAAAAAATGAGTAAACACGCACTTGTCTTGTGTCTCGCAGTTGTCTGGCCTTTCGTGTACGGTGGATTCGATTTCATGTTTTGGTCTTCATTGGTCATCCTCTTCATCTCGACTGTTATTGGATTCATGCGTGTTTCATTGTTAGTACCAATAACCTAGGAACCAGAAAATCTTATGTGCACATGTCTTAAAACCCATGTTCCTTCACCGGCTCTACAGCATTGGGAAAGAAGCTTACAATCTACGAAAGGTCATGATTGTTGGCTTGGGGTATGAACCTGACGATGGCCTCGAGCCATATAAATACGAAGGTCTACTGGACTTTTGGAAAGGGAAATGGTGGAGCTCAGCTGACGAATTTAGAACGGTTACGTCAGGATTCATTTCTGGCATCCGTGGCAAAATACAAGAGTCTTGGAATTTCATTTCTGGCATCCTACAAGAGTCTTGGAATTTTGTGTCCCACATTCTACGGCAAGGCGTCATAGCACAGGTAATTTCTGCGGGTCCTTCCTACATTTTTGGTATATTTTGAGATATATTCTTACCATTCTATATTGAATCATAGGAGGAAATACACCGCGACGAGGAGATAAATCCTGAAGATGAAAGCTTCCCAGTGAACGATGATCCAGAGATGTCAAATTTGTTAAAACTCATTGACAAAGAGTGTTTGCCTCTTCTGCCCGTATTGCCTTCATTTCATGTCATCACACTTCCATTGTAAGTCCCATTGTAACAAATCTACACAATTTTGCCAACACAAAGGAGATAATCAGTTTACTGTGATCTTTGGCGTCTCCTTCCATTATTACAGGCACTATTCACTTATCAAACAAACATGGCGGCTACATGCAAAGTTGAAGAATGACGATTCTTGGAGAAACAAAGAGGAAGTCCTGCGAATTTACATTCAAGCCACGTTCCTCCTCTTCATCCGATTTCACAGCGCGGACTTGACAAGAGCTGAACTCCTCTCAGAAGCGGTTCCACAATTAATTCTTCGAACAACGTCCTTGGCACAGAGGCTCCTTAAGCGTGGATTCCTTGCCACATCATCGGAACTGCATATTTTGACCAAAATATTTTTGCCCTTTTCATTCTTGTTCCCTGCAATTCAATTGGTTTTACCAACGTTAAAAGTTATTGAGTACTACTTTACAACTTTGGGACACGGAGCAGACTTTTTTAATGAAAGCGGTGATATGGAGAGACAAGAAAGGGCCAAGGCTGGAAGTGGTGTCAAGGTCATGCCTCCATACAATTTGTGGCAAAAATGTTTATGTGTGGTGGCTCATTTCCTTACGCTGATCTCGGTGATCTTTACCGCTGGTTTTGCATGTTGCTCCATATCTGGACCATTGCCATTACTCATTCTTTTTGGAGCATTTTCTACAACATTTTGGAGAACTGCTCAAGATCCAACTGCGAGGCGGATCAGTTCATACAACTTGTACAATACATGGGCCCATATCCTTTCCCATTTACGTTTCACTCGTGGAGACTTCAATCTCATCAGCACAGGTAAAGACCTTTGTTGGAAGCTCGTTGCATTTATTGGTGCTAATGTTTTTATTGTTGTGATACTGAGTATGGAGTCGTGGTACTTTGGATCCACATACACGATTCCTTTGCTACTGACGATACAAGTAACCCTAGTCATTCTGTATTTTGTTGGAAGTGTGTTCAAATTTGTGGACCGGTTATGGGTTAAAATGAGCTGGGGTAGTAGAAACTTTGACATTTATGTGTACGAACACAAAAGTTAGATTTCGAGACACGTATTACTAAAAGCGAAAAGAGTTTAGTCCTAGAATTTTGTCATTGGAGGTTATATAAATTGAATAAAAAAAATCTTGCAAGTAGGAAACTGAATCATTTTACATTTGCTTTTCCATTGTGATTTGTGGACATCGTATCGGTTATCCACCTCAGGAATCATGTCTTCCAGTACTGAAGTTTACATGGAGGTACCGCCTTGATGTCGACCTCCAACTTTAAGTTAAAATAATCTGCACCTGCACATCCACTGCCGAGTATGGTGGGTATACTATGTTACACGAATAAGAATACGAATTGCAGATTCATGGTTTTGTCTGTAACCTAGTCATCTAAAATTATAATTCACCCTGTGACGGATTGACGTTCATTTATTCAAATCGTAGCAATGTCACAATCGCAATAAATTAAGGAAAGGTGTGATCTGTGCACATTTAGCAAAGGCAAAGAATCGAAGATGCAGCTGTGAGTGGGATTCAGACGAAGGACAAAAATATGGGTGACTCATTCCGTGCAGCCATACAGTGGAAGGTGCAAAGGGGTCTGTCGTGTCCATTTTGTCGTGCTCCAAAAATAAACGAGTCTAAACTGTCGAGTCACCGCCCACACGCATTCCGGCAAGCTGTAGTACAGATGCAATGGATACTGACTTGCAATTTACAAACCTCAATTCCCTCCGTATCCCGTCATGCACTCGGTGCACCATCCACAACAGTATCACACTGGAGTACACGGGTGAGTACAATTTGCAGAAGTAACTCTGAAGTCTGAAGTCTGAAGTTGGGACAAAATGCAGAAGTCGGAAGGACAAAGTGCAGAAGTCAGAAATTTTTGGTCTGAAGTTGGGACAAAATGCAGAAGTCGGAAGGACAAAGTGCAGAACTCAGAAATTTTTGGTCTGAAGTTGAGACAAAATGCAGAAGTCGGATGCTCCGATTTTCCGGTGGCATTTGGTTAGAGCATTAATAACACTGCCATAACACCAACATTGCGTTACGAATTCAACCACGTAAAATCATTTTTAATTGTTGGTTGTGTTTCAGTTTGACAGTTTCAAGTGTTTCCCTGGGTAGCATTTCGGATACGAGCGGGGACTTCGGAGTACAATTGTTGTGGTAATTGTAAATTGGTAATATTTCAGTCGAAGGGCTGGCATCCACCTCAACCGCTGCGAAGAAGACTCGACAGCTGCCCCGCATTTCTGATTCAAGCATCATAGCCACGTCCAAGATCTACAAAGAGAAAATTGATCTCCAACGTGGCAAGTCCTTTTTCGCAACGAACACTCCGAACGAATTCGCTCGACTCATCCAACTGCTACGTCCAGTATACGATCAACGAAACCGCAAATCACTTGAAAGTGATATTTTGGAAATCACTCACACCAACTTAATGTCTGAATGCAAAAGGCAATTTGAAGGTGAAACAGTCACCATGGCACTGGATGGTTGTTCAAATGTTCACAATGATTGTTCAGAAACGCCTTCCTTAAATTAAATCATTAAATTAGTCTGTAAGTCTCCGCCGTGATTTAATTTCTCATTAATCTTAAAAGTTCACGGTCAATGTGTGCCCGCTGCATGCATTGCCATTTCCTCGTAGATTAAGCCATAAAATACATATTCATT
>WIXG01000792.1:0-21320 GCA_009869945.1 Mesaphorura yosii
AAAAAATGAGTTGCACTTAATACGAGTTTTTATGAAAGGATGAGATGGATCAACATGAGTTTTTCCGAATGAGTTGTGCATGACATGACTTACACCAGGATGAGTTGACCGAGAATCACGGAACTGGCCTTGGATAATGAAGAGTTGATCAAAAAGTGTCGGAGTCGCCTTGAATGTACCGTCGCACCTTCAAGGATGTCCAGTGAATGATTAGTTCCAAAAATCAAAATTCTCTGATTATTGTTCCCGGTATCAATTTATAAAAAGTTTTCTTGATTACGAAGCTACGTAAATTCTTCGGGCAGAACCAAATTTGTGCTTCTGGTTGCGATTTAGAGATTGCCTTGAAATGCCACGAGTCTCACTCGCTGCACTTTCCGCTTCAAGGAGTTGTGTAAGGGCAGTTTTCCTGAATGTCAGAGAACATAATCAAGTATGTAAATAAAGTTTGCATTGAATTTTTGCCAACATTTAACTTCTTCAGTCTCACCCAAGCATGCCGTTTAAGCACCAGCAATTCCTGCGATAGCTACGACGGACGCAGTTGGCTCAGACGACACTCCTGCAGTTGCAAATTATAGTGTTGACCACTCTTATCTTCTCATTTGACGCAGCATTAAGAGTATGATTGTGGTTAGCAGATTCCATCAGGACTTGGACAGCATCTCCGTTTTCCGGAATGTACTCAGAACTGTGGACACGACCGAGGCAGTCATGATTTCGGTTTTGAGTGCAGAGCCAATTTTTTTTCTCAACTCCGTTCTTGTGGAAGTTGTAGGAGTAGCCTTGATATAAAAGTAGTAATCCACCCTTCTGACTTTTGATCACTTATGCCATTTCGCGTTCACTGCACAGTGCTTCTTCCAAATTAAAATATTGTAAATGATAAAACAGTAAAATATATGACAGTAAAACAGAATAATAACACAAATGTTCAATTAGGGAACGATTCGACTTAAAATAATAAAATTTAATTAAATGGTAAAATATTGGCTCAAATAAATAAAGAGAAGTATTTAAAATTCGTACTTGACGCTAACTTGGTACGTGAAATTCTTTCGCTATGTTCGAAGGCGGCCTTAATTATCACACTGCAGTTGTGGTATCAAATTCACTGTTCGGCAAATTTTTTGCATACTAAGACTTTCGCAAATCAAAACCTCATAGAATTCTAGTACAGTTTTACTTCTTGCCATTTTGGAAATTTCCAGCCGTTTCCAAGCTATGCTGGAAACAAATTTCGAGAATCACGGGAACCTATCCGGAGTTAATACTCTTCTAAACGGTTCTCCTTCTGACTCAAGATTTGCCTCATACGAAGAGATAAGATTTTATTCTTCATAATCTAATCTTACGAGTCCTTCCGATAATCAAATATGATAAGCAAATAAGCACAAGAACAAAAACTTACTACTACTAAGCACTACTTATTATTGATAGAGAGTACAAGTCATCACAAATTGGTGATATTTGGCATGGGTGGATTTTGGTACGGGTGGATTTTGTCGTGGGTGGGTTTTGTCGTAGGTGGATTTTGGTACGGGTGGGATAAGTCGTGTTACGACCAACCTCACTCGTAGTCCTTGTATGCGTCATTGTCCCTGCTTCCCTTTGTTCCTTATGGTCACCGATCTTGTGACCATTTGTCCAGCCAGGAAGGGAATGCCCAGGCTGGTCTGCTTTGACATGTTGTCCAGCTATGGCTTAAGCTTGACACGAGTCATGCTTCATGCACAATTCATACGCGACTAATAATGAAAGGCTTGACCAAAGAAAATGCAGAAGAAATTTCGGGAGCATGCATAACGCCAGTTTATTTTATCTTTACTTTTTACTTTAGTTTAGTTAAAGGTCATAAACTACTTAATGAATTACTGATTCCTTGCCTCATACAATGTGTTAACAGCTTCCTCTACTCTTGTCTCCTGATCATGAACGCCCGCGCAGCAGCTGCCACAGCGTTATCAAACTTTGCTTGGTTAAATACCTTCGTAGGGTAATCCGTGTATTATGAGGTGCTATTAACTCCATGAAAACGTGTCCTGTGTTTAATACGTACGTTCACAATGTCTATAAAAGAGTTCCGGGTTTGATGCACCACAGTTTAACGAGCCCGTGCTTCGTCCAAAGAGCGCCAGCATCCGGCAACCGGACCTCCGCGGTTTGCATTGCAAATAGTTTCGCTGTGGCTGCTCGAAGATTGCTGTCGGTTAGCTCCAAGAAATGGGCATACGCTTGGTCAAGTTTCTGGATCAACACCTGCATGAAGGGTTCTTGGTATTGGCCGACCCCTATCCCACGAGCTGCTTGGAGTACCATAATGCTGGACTCCTTCAGGTCTGCATGTCGTGGCGTGAAGGTCTCTGGTGCCAATCCAGTACTATTGAATGACTTGTTCCATGCCAGCTCGATACACCGCCTCCGCCTTTTCAATGTTTTGTTTCCATGGGATTTCTGCGGTAGCTTGGAGCACAGATTTCAATTCAGGAATTCGAGCGGGATCAGTGTACAAGTCCGCCCAGACCTTAACGTACTTCTTTAACTTCTCGCCCGTAATTTCTTCGTCCCGATACGCTTCAAATTGGCCTGTACAGCTGTTGGTGACACAACAAATGCAATAACATGTTTTATAAATTCAGGATCTCAATTGTGCTGGTCAGTATTATCTATCACTGCTACAGCTGATCCTGGATGCGGAGGAGCGACGAAGCTGATGTCCTTGAAGCAAGAACGGACTCTCTCTCGTGTGCACTTGGACTCTTGTGCTGATCCTTCGAGGTCATCAAAATAATATGACTTCAAGTTCTCATGGACACTATTCTCGTCTTCTGGGCATGCACGGTCGTCATGAACCCCGTATCCATGTTCTTGTGTAGTCACGGATTAGTAACATGAATTTCTGAAAGGCAGCGTCTTCATTATCAGCTCCTAATTTCGCGCACTCGATAAATGTATGCAAAAACTGAAACGTATCCCCACCAACACCTTGAACATTAAACAGTTGACCGACGAGAGCAAAGTACTGACTGCGAATAGAAGGGCATCGCCTTGCGTGTCCGTTTGTAAATCATGGAGGCCTTGGACGTCAAGGAGCAAGACAGCAACCTCCCGTGTGCTCCCAACTTGGGTTGGAAATACATCGGACTAGATTTGGATCCCGGCAGTCACGCGTTGTTTTCCGCCACGCCAGACGAACACTTTAGGTAAAGTTTGGCTGATCCAATCGTCTGGATGAGTGTGCCCGAATTTGAGGAACTTAGGAACTGGTTGAGCGTAAAAGACTTGCCCTCACGCATCTTCCCATTGATGGAGTAAATTGCCAGCGGACGATTCCCGACGAGGGTCAGAATCCGGAGTAAAGCTTGAATAAAGATTTGGACACTATTTCAAGTGACGAGTTTCATGACGGTGACGGTATTTGTGATTCCGGTTGGCCATTATGCGTGTCACTTGCCAGTCAAACGCCCCAGTGACCCGAATTAAGGAGACCAAAAGCGACTCCAAAATCGGCAATTAAGTAAACAAAATTTACAGTATGGGACGAAAGTTTTTGTGCATCGTCAAAAATAGTACTCCCTCGGAAACTATCATAACTTCCTCGGGTTCACTCCAATTTGCATGATTTTTTGACATTAAAGGCATCTGTAGTTGACCATTCGAATGACCAACGGGAGCAAAGTTAAAACCTTGCTTGGATCAATCTAATGACAGGTTCAAAATTTCATGATTTTTGGAAATGCACAAAAACCTTCGTCCCATACTGTACTCAGGTCAGAATTAGAGAATTCAAGTTTTTTTCCTTTTTCTTTTTTCGCTCGAAAAACCACTCCTCACCCCCTATCAGGACTCAAGTCCATTTCATTATTTTATAAGGCAAAACGTTATACAAAAGAAAATTCATATAAAGAAGAAACGTTTACAAAAGGAAGAGTTGGCAAGAAAGTTTCTCATGAGCATTCGTCTTGATAGCAGTGCCAGTCATGAAAGCCACCTTGTACGCATTTACAAATCATGGTCGGTGGTTTGGCTCGGAAATGGGCACCTATCGACAATGCGGTTATTTGTTCTACCAAAAAATTCAACAAAAATTAAAATTAAAGGACCATCCTGAAGGAACCATCTTACATACCTGCAAGTTTGTTAAGCCGATGTCCTCGGAGCACCACAACCAAATCTGCAAGCTCCTGCTCTCCATTAGCCTTCCATTTGTTTAACGAATCAAGAACAGCATCTCCACTTACGGTTCCATTCTGTTGGAGTGCATCTTTTATATTCGGTTTTTCCAGATCAGTTTCCGCAATATGATCCACTATCATCGACCATTTGTCTATTGCAGTTGGATCTCTCACGACGAGGTCACGAATTGGGACCATGTCTTCCGGTTCTAAAAATCATTTATTGAGACCACAGGTAGAATTAATACTCGAATTAATAGATTACAGGGTAAACTTACCTTCTGGAGGCTAAACATGCCCGGATCCAATGCCAGAATATTTTGGGGCCATTTTGATTTAATGGTTGTTGTATTTCTGATAGTTTTCTGCTTCTAACTGTTCAAACTAACCTCGGCAGAATTTGTCTGTCTCGTGAGAATACGACAGATGTGAAAGTTGACAAGAGATAAGACAGCGCCCTTAATGGACTTGTGATTTTGCACACCTTTTTGAGTGATTTGACATTTTTGATTGATTCTGTTCACTCATTTTGGTCTGTTGCATATTTGATGTGATTCATAATTTATTCAACATGGAGCTGATGGGGTTGAATGGAATTCAATTCGCGGTGGTATCATTAGGGTAGAAGATTGATTGTATGGGTGCTTGGGTGGGGGAGAGCTCAAGTGAGTTTCATCGAATATTAATCATGCAAATGCAATCAATGTATAAAGTGAATGCTTGATATGCAATTCACGGGGAATATTTGCTTTTTGTGTCTGGACAGACGAAAGTATAACGGATGCAGCTTCAGCGGTCAATACACATGATAGCGAATTGTAGTTTTTATCGCAAATATGCAGCCAGTACAGCGGTTATTTTTTTAAAATTTATTGGAGGACGAATTTGCGGACGGGTATTGGATTCATATATTGCTAGAGGGTGCGCAGATTCAAATAGAGCCACCTGAGCATCCTCTGTTTATCTCTTCAGGGAACGGAATTCATGGCCCAAATCCACAGAAAGTGAACATACGAATGTCCTCCTCCAAATAGAAAGAGAACCAGTATTGAGAACCGACAGTGATGTGAAAATGTGATGCTTGGTACCGAGTTAATAAATCCTAAGACAATCTTGAAGAAATCCCGGTTATTTCCAATTCAACCGCAAGCCAGTTATCGTTACCTGCACGTACGAAATAGTAAACGATGTTCTCACTTTGCATGCCCGTCCTCCCAAGACCTGACCAGACCAATTCAAGCAACTTTGCACATAATATGCAACTATGGTAGTATCGAAAGACATATGTTTGAGCTAAACGACAAATTCGCCATTTCTCGCTTATGCGATTAAAGTACTACTGAGTCAGGGGTTGAGCTTCTGAGAAGCACAAAACTTGCCAAATGGGAGGAGCACTGTAGCATCACAGATTGCCGAAGAAAACACATACGCTCACGATCATAAATGACAACGGGTATTTTGGCCACCACCATAACTTTTGTTGAGAGCTTATCTAATCTTTGCTTGTGTGCGCTGTCCCGCAGTGTTCATGGCTCTGCCCTACTGTCTCATTACTTGAAAAGAATCACACGGTTACATATAATGGCTGAGGGCCGAAGTTTTGATCACGGTGAATTTTGGCAGATCTTGGCAACAATACGTTTTAGAAAGTGATTTGTTGTCTCTCGTCAAGTTTTAAAATTTGTCCCGATGAATATGGATACGGTATCAATTTGTGACCTGGTTATCAATGACCCTGTGGCCATTCAAAGATGGAACAGAGTAGTAGATCGGCTAGTCAAATCTCCACTTGAAAACACGATGATCAAGAAACTAATGGCAACTTCGAATTCTGCCTCGTTTGAGCAAGCTGTAATTAATTCATTGAACATTTGGAGGGAGGAGGGAAGTAGAGACATTTCGCATTTGGCCACGATACTGACAGAACTTGATTTGAATTCACTGGCAGGTAATTAATAATAACATGACTGTGTAACCGAAAGCTGAGCTACTTGGGCCTACACAGGAGAAATCTTACGGCAGCGGGGATGCGCTAGGGGAGTATGGTTTGAAGTTAGGGAGCCTGCGTACAATTTCACTGGACGCAGAGACGAACTGAAAACGCTTTATGCAAAGGCCATATGCTGCGATGGGATTTCGAACATTATCTGTATCAGAGGCCTTGGAGGAGTTGGCAAATCTTCCCTGGTTCAACAATACATCTTCACATACAGAAGTTTGTATGATAATGTGATCTGGATTAACGCGGATTCTGTGGAATCAATACAGAATTCATTCATCAGACTAGCAAAATACCTTCAAATGGATATTGATGGGTTGTCAAGTGAGAGGCTTGCGTCCAACTTGTTCGAGGTGCTGAGACCCAAGAAATGTTTGTTTGTATATGACAATATAAGACAGCGAGCGCATTTTAGCCAGTTTAAACCGACGAATATCAGCTCAGATCGCATACGACCTATTGTACTAGTGACAACTCGGAAGACTAACTTAAAGCTGCTTCATAAGTACCAAATCGATTTAGACGTTTTAAGTATGGAAGATGCAATAGAATTTACAATGATGCAGCTACCAGCAATCACAAGCACAAGTGCTAGAGAATTAGCTACCAAACTACAACAATTCCCCCTGGCACTGCAGCAAGCCGTTTCATTCATACAGAACAAGTATATTGAAGACAACGAGTGCATATCTAAGTATTTAACTGAATTCGACAACCCTGAGAAGAATGTACTAGATTATGTCGAGGAGAAAGAGGAGGGAGAACGTACCAGTGACCTAAACCCCAATCAACCGCATTCAATGACAACCTCCACTGTGTGGGAAGTGACTTTGAAAGAAATCGAAGGAATTAAGGGTGGCGAATCAGCATTGAAGTGCATAAGAATACTTTCCTACCTTAATCCTGAGAACATTAGCAGGGATTTCTTGTCTATCCTTTCTTCTAGTTTCGAAAATGAGTCAGAGATGAGCCTACATCTACTGCACAGATTTTCAATGATCAGTGTAAACTCTCAGAAAGTAAAAATTCATCGACTGGTCCAACATGTGATAAGGCAAAGAATGAGTTCAAAACAAAGAAAAGAATTAATGGGCTTCATTCAACTTTTACTAGAACAAGAACTGAACAAGCTTGAGTTCTCTGAGTTCGTAAGTGAGTGTATGTCACACGGATTGCATTTATTCACATTTCAGTTGAAGTATGCTGATGATTTGATGAAAAACAAATTTAGTTATTACTCCCGGCTCTGTTTCTACCTGATGGTGAATGAAAACTATTTGGACGCCCAATCACTAGCTCACCACTGTATTCAAATATACCAGCAGATTGACCGAGATGAATGCGAAAGCACACTTGATATGAAATGGAGATTGGCTAGTGCACTATACTGCCAGGGCGACCTGCAAGGTGCACAGGCAATCATTCAACCAATTATAAAAATCTGTAAGTCTAAGCTAGGGGCCGACCATCGGTTAACTATGGACATCCTTGTGCTAATGGCCGTTATCCAATCGGGAATGGGAAATTATCTATCTGCACTAGCAAACTATGACCAAGTCATTCCACTATTCGAAAAGCTTTACGCAGACAACAAGAACGTATCATTTCTAGATTGTAAGCAAGGCAAAGCATTTGCACTGTGGAAGACAGGCAATCCAGACGATGCTATAAACCTGCTGCAGGATGCACATGAGGAATTGGTTGCTCTGTTTGGATGTGAAGACTTGGATGCACTGCAAGTAAAACAAGGAATTGCTGAAATCCTTCATCAAAAGGGTGAGCTCAAGAAAGCACTAAATGAGTACACGGATGTATACCTGGAGATTGAAAAAGTCCGCGGGGATAAACACGAGGAAACAATCGCTTTGAAACAGAAAATTGATGAGATAATTTATGAAATATCTAATTATTAATTATATTAACCTATTTCTGTACTTAAATAAAACGTATGCATGGCATGATGCGTGAGAAATATTCAACAAAATACATTATCATCGTGTACATTTGTTCTCATTTTTACTCATTTATGTCGTGCACATTCATGCTTCGTCATACTTGGTTCTCGTTACAGGCTGCAACATGTACTGTGTGTAAATCAGAAGACGACACATAGCAAATTTGTTTAAGCTGTATTCACACTATCAGCGAAAACATTCTGTTAAAAATTAAGCACCGACTTTGCAAAATTGGTTCTGATTTTGGTGGCAAAAAGGTCAGGTTGCTATAGAGAAAATAATTCCTGTGTCGTCTTCTCCTTTACACACAGTATTTTTTCGGTTAAGCTAGGTACACAGCTCGTGCTTTTCCACCGTGGAATCGCACCTGTGGAAATGAGGTTGGGAGATAATTGCATGAACTGTTCACCTAGGAAAATACAGTATGAATATTCTTTTCACTGCCACCTTCGCTTAGCTGTACGCAGCTAAATTTCTCAGTGAATTTTGTAGTCCATTTTTGAAAAATTCATAATTTTTTTTTCTTTTTGACACTCCTGAAGTAAATCGTTAGTTTCATTAGAGTATCAAGTTTAGTTTAGTAAAGTATAGGTCAGTTAAATATACAAAAGCATGTAGATGATCTCTGCAAGCCAAATCGTGCCAGTTGCTGACCAACGAAACCGAAGCGAACAGTCTTCTTGCGACCATCAAACGATGTGCTCGTTTAATAATCGCCAGCATCATGAAATGATTTAACTCAATGTTTTCTCATTCCCCACAATTATTTACTCCCGAGATAATTTTTAGAACAGCTCACGATGCAGATTACACTTAAAAACTAGTAGTGCCTACTAAAATTGTCAGAACTAATCATTTTAAACTATTCTAATGTTTAGAAATCGATCATACAAAACAAATCTTAAGAATTTTCTACGTTCACCATCTTGGAATAATGGGTCCGATTTCACGCAAAGGATGATATCAGTTAAGGCACTGTTTCTGGCCAAACGCAGACTACTGATGAGTCATATATCAATCGAAAGCTTATGACACAAGGATAAAAAAATTGGGTTGAAATAGTTGAAAATCATGGTTTGACATTTTTCTCAGAATTTACACCAAAAAGCAAGTAATTTTTGTTTCGAGACTTCTTTTCGATGACTGCTCGTTTTGGAGATTTTGGGGGTCAAAGTGCTGAACTTTGACAAGCCACTGTGGACTCAGGCAGTGGAATTTCAATGTGAAATATATTTCGTTGGAATCCTTGTGTCATAAGCTTTCGATTGATATATGACTCATCAGTAGTCTGCGTTTGGCGAGAAACAGTGCCTTAACCGACACCCTCCTTTCTGGGTGAAAAGAATGCTTTTTTCACAGTGAAAAATAATCAAGGAATTTCACGGGTGAAAGGTTGGAATAGCGTACTGCAAAATGGAAATTCCCGCGGAATTTTCACACACCCAGTTTTCACCTTGAAAAAACGAACTGCGTACCAGCCTTACCTCTACTTTATGTCAAAGGAAAATGTAAACGACGAAGCCCTCTATGCGTGTATGAGCAAATATTGTATATGAACCAACACATGCTTATCATTGTGCACGCTTATCAGAGAAAGTTTCTTCAAACACATAGTACGCCAGGTCGACTCTCATCCATGAGCATGTTATAAAATCTGTACCTTCGTAGAGCTGGTATGGTGTGATTAAAGCAAGAGTACGACGTAGAATAACATTGTTGTCTAAAATGGCGCAAATCAATTACCCCACATTGACCAGACCTAGCTCCAAAGATCACGGTGATTAACAAGTTATTAATTAAAAAAGGTTATATAATTTTTGCTTCCAAATTTCAGACTTGGAATCTCTAAATATGGACAAAATTCGAGATCTCGTCCTGGAGGACCCAGTTGCCCGACATAAATGGGCCATGGTTGTAGATAACCTTATCCTAAGTGTTGTCGATACACATAGAATCAAGCATCTATTAAAATCCAGTCCCGCAGAAGCGGTGCTTCAATCTTTGCTAATATGGAAAGCGTACGGCCACACTAGTGCAGACTTACTCCGAGTTCTGAGGCGATATAACTTGTCTACACTAGCAGGTTAGCATTTCACAACTCGTTTTTGCAAACATTTCAATTGGAGTATCACAAAGATGTCACAAGAATTTCCGTCTATGGGTCTTAATCTTCAACTTTATGTTACAGACGAAATTAGTTCAGCTCTACTTCATTACAATGGAAGTGCGATACCCATCGTCGAATTAGGATCGGGAAAGACGGTTCGAATTAACTTGCAAGTATTGAATAATATCTTGGACCTTGTTGGCAATCGAAAACTGGCTATTTATTCAATCAACGGGAAAACACGCTCCGGGAAATCGTTCATGCTTTGTCAATTCATGAAGTACCTCAAATTTGGCAATACACATCCGAATGATTGGATTAGTCAGAAGCTATCTGAAGAATTTTCTTGGCATAGTGGAATGGCACGGGTCACATCTGGCCTCCAATTATGGTCTGAGATATTTCTTGTACAAGATGGCGAGTGTGAAACAGCAGTTCTGCTCATGGACGTTCAAGGATTTTGGGACTTTCAAACTGAAACGCGGGGCGATGCAATTCTTTTTGCATTCAGTACCTTGCTTTCCTCTGTAAACATCTTTAATGTGAATAATGCTAGTGCGGACACGTTTCAATTTCTGCACGCTTTCTTAGAGTGTGCCAAACTTTCCATTCCCATTGGTACTGATACTGAAAGGTAGGTGGATTTTTTACAGTTACACATGAAACATATGTGATTCGTAATTTACGGGTATGTCCTATTTCGGCAGGGAAGGCGCGGCTTTCCAGAAGCTGGTGCTTCTATTGCGAGACTTTGTATCAGATAGAGAATATGGATTTGGACTTCATGATGACCGGGGTTGCCCAGAGAACGAAGAAGGCTTACATGCTAACCTTAAGAACTATTATTTCGACTACCTTGACCCATCAATACTGTCGTCGGAGGCTATACGAGATAGACAAGCCATTAGTTCATGCTACAGGGACCTGAGTGTCGTTGCACTTCCTCATCCAGGACTAAGATTAGTGAAGGATGATAGTGACCCGCTTAATTGGGAACCAAGATTCAAGGCTCACGTTGTAGAATTTGTGGAAAGTATCCTTGGAACTGCCTCGGTATATGAAAATGTGAAGCGGGTTGGAAACGAGGAAATCACTGGGTACAAGCTGAAAGATTTTGTCCAGGCCTGGGCGGACCTGTACACTAATTCAGACCAAATTCCGGAAATCAAATCTATAATACAAGCCACCAATGAAATACAAGGAAGACAAACTGTCGCGAAGTATTTGAGCATTTACAGAAATGGCATTGAACAAGTTATTCGTGAGAATCCGGATGGATCGATTCCTTATTCGTTAACATCGAAGCATGAAACCTTGAAAGCGTCGTGTCTACAAACATTCCAGGCAACTCGTTTGGTGGGAGGAGAATTCTACCAAAAGCCATTCATCGAACTCTTGACGAAAGAAATTGACCATGCCTACGAATACTTTCTCGAGTTGAACCAGAAGAATCTTGCCACAGCAGCCAGAGCTGCTGAAGGAGACGCAAGGCGAGAAGCAGCTAAACAACTTTCCATAGAAACGGCCCAGTTGTCATTGGATGAGGCTAGGCGAGCTCTGGACGCGGCAAGGACGCGATTGACAGCACTTCATCAAAATCGGGAATCATTCTATAATGTTACATACATAAGAACTAAACACGCGACACGTGTATTTGGATTTAAGGGCAGTCCATATTATACAACCGAAGCTGCAAAAGTATTTGATCACGCCAGATTTGATCAAGCTGTAGCCATGGCCAAGGAAGATGTCCAAGGTGGTGAATCGAGAGTACAACAAGCTATCAATGCATGGGAAGTTGCAAGAAATCAATAATTAATTCCGCGTATGGATAAATAATTTTATTCAAAATTACATTCAGTTTAACATTATACAAATACAATTATAAACTATTTTAATGAAATCGCACACTAGTTCTTAGTTTGATGCAGGAGCGAATGTTTGGTACGTGAATGCTAAATTTACATATTGCTTTGGCTCCTCGGTGGTGTCTTCACCTGGCTTCGTCTTCTGAGCCCCAGAAGTTAACGGCTAAGCCTCGTCCTCCTCCGGCTCATCAGCCATTCCATACTCCGGTCCCCGATCATGCTACCTTTCCCACACACTGAGTTGAGTTCGTCAAGAATCTCTTCCAATGTTTTTTGTATAGCATTGGGTACACAAAAGTACACGAACCCCGCCCCGAGCCCGCTACTGACCCCATACACTACGAATGACTAAACTCCTGCTGTTGAGGCGAATCGGGTGACGAGGAATGCATACAAGATGTGCCCTCCTGCGGGTAGCTCTGAAGTTACCCCTACGTTGCGATTTGGCATTAATTCGCTCGTCAGGATCAGGGCACCGGACCCGGCCCGACCTCATAGGCTCCGATGAAGGTCAGCATGCTTAGGAGTGGTACCGAACCCCAGGCGGCTGTCTGAGCTTGCGGACCACTCAGAAACGTCAGAGCCATGACCACGCTGGCGGCAGCCAATCCGAATTCAGACCCCATCAGGAGCCGCTTTCGCCCCACTTGGTCTACAAGCAGAGCCCCGAAGCCGAGGAAGGCCAACATGAAGCACCCTGAGACCACGGAGTACATGTGCGCACCCCCCGAAGTTGCCCCTGCCGCAAGAAACACGTCCACCATGTAGAACAGAAGAGGATTACGCCCTGAAAGCTGTTGGAATGCCATCAGAGCCGTGCAGGTTGCAATCAGGCCCCAAACGTTCTTTGGGCCCTTGTGGTGCTTAGCTGCAGCCGCGGTGCCCGCGAGGGAATCAAGAGTCGCAGTTAATTCAATCTCCACCTTGACGGGCGACTCAAATCCCCGAAGCCAACACAGCACAGCCTCTGCACCCTGATCCGCTTGGTGTATCCCCGCCTTCCGAGAAAACGAAGTGACTCCGGCACGGCGGGAGTCAGTGTCAGCCCCAGGAACGCGAAGGGGCAGAGGAGGGTCACGATGGAGAGCGTATACCAAGAGACAAAGGAGACCAACAGCAATGCAGAACAGGATTCCCACCACGACGGAGCCTTGCCCACAGTACGAAAGCATGCCCCAGCCCCAGACATCGGGGACCGCGATCTCCGAGATGTAAATCTGACCCAAGAGGAGGAGCGACCCGAAACTGGCTCCCGTCAGTGTCCGCCCGATGTAAATCATACTCACATATGGGAAAACTTCTGCAAGCACGAAGAACGACCAGCTGAGAAGGGAAATGACGGCGGAGGCGATCATGGTCGGGAGGCGACCTGCAAGGGGGATCAGGTCACCGATCCAAGCTTCTTGAGATGAGGTCGCGGAGTGTGGTCATTTTGAAGCTGGGTAGGGCAGTAGGCAGCGATTGTGCCTGCTGTGAAGAGGCCAGTTGATACTGTGGGCAAGGAAATGGAAAAAAATCAAGGATAGACGGGTGGAGATCCTTGCCTACGCACGCCCGCGTGCTTACCTGCAAGTGTGGATTAAAGTTGTCGGCGGTAGCTTAAGTCAGTAGTGAATTGGTCAAGAAGGTCTGACCATGGCCATGGCCAGCGATGACGGTCCATTATTGAAGGATACAGTTTTGAAATGAAGCAAGCATGTCTGCGCGACTGTCCTGGTTGGAGTCCAGAGTTCAAATGAATGTCTCATTTGAGTAATTAACTTTATTCATTACACTAATTAAAGGATTGCTTCTTAATTAATTATTAATTTGCCTCATTAATTCGTTGTAATTAATTAGTGTCGGTATTATTACCAATTAATTACCCATCAAAGCCCGCCTTTAATTCGGAATTCAACATTAATGCTTAATTGCCAATTGCCCGACGCCATGCATACTCCCAGAATTCATCATCATCGATGTGACATGTCCAATGACTATGGTGGTGCCATTCGCAGAAAACGTAATGCATGACTTTTTTAAGCCATTTAATTGGAGTAAATAAATATTTGATCACCAACAAACGGACGTGATGCTCGGTTGCTCTTCTTCCACCAGCAGTGTGTGTTTAATACTACGTACGAGGTGGGCGAAGGAGGCGGCTTCGAGCTGGGTCTCGTCTAGCGGGTCGGAGGGGTTGCGCTTCAGGTTAGGGTTGCGGTACCCCGCGTTGGGGTTCCCGTACGCCGTTGGCGCAGGCGCTCCGAGCTCGTTATGTAAATCCTGTTTCGCCCCTGGGCGCGGATGGTGGCCCGCCTTGGCGCCTGCGTCGTCGTAGGCTTCGGCGTAGTCGTGGAGGTGGAGCCTTCGGACGCGGAGGTGGTATTCTTCTTTTGGGTTAGGCCGACTCTGTCTTGATCACATGTTTGATGAGCTCCGGCAACTGGCGCAACCCTTCGATGATTTCGTACCGTCGTGGTTGTACAGAAATACGATCTCCACGCGTCATCAACGCGAACATCACGAGAGCGATGAATTGGGACGTGTACGCTTTTGTAGACGCGACCCCAATTTCAGGGCCGGCGTTGATAAGAATCCTACCGTGTGACTCACGGCAAAGTGAAGAGCCAACGGTGTTTGTAAGGCCGACGATGAGTGCCCTACGTGCCTTGTAGTTGCGTAGAGCCAGAAGCGTATCCGCCGTCTCCCCGGATTGGCAAATAAAGAAGCAGACGTTGTCACGGAAGACGAGCGTGTTGCGGTCGAAGAAATCGGACGCGAGGTCCACCAGTAGATTAGGCATTAATCTATGAGTATAGTATTAACGTTCGTTTTCTTTATTTACATGCAAGATGAAGTAGAATTTTTTTATTTCCAAACTAACTGCGTTAGATAAGCGAAACAATTCGTACAAATAGTTTTCTATCCCGTACTATCTATCTATCGTTTCAAGATTGGACTACAAACTTTCTTAACCCTCGCTTTGTGCCTAAAGCCCCAAACCTTGCGGGCAAGCCCCGACGCGACCTCCGCCAAGAAGACACCCACGCCTCCGCCGATGAGGTACAGGTAGCAGACAAAAACGGTGCTCAGTCCCGTCCTGAAGGAGAGCGGGGCATACTTGAAGAGCGTGCTGGACTCGGGGGCGACTTCCCGCCAAGTCCCGTCGATGTACAGCGAATCCCACAGTTTGTCAATCCCTCCCGCAAGAAGCCTGCTCACGTACTCCTGCAGGGCGCCCCGCAGGTGCCCGGAGAACTGCGCCGTCTCCCACATCGACACGTCAAAGACTTCATCGACGGCGGCGCAGTGAAGACTCGCGTAGCGGACGTCGGAGTGAATTCGCTGCACGTCGAAGGCGACGAATTTCGCAATATCGAGCATCGTCCCGGTCCCGGCGTACTTTGCAATGCAGAACGGGTCGGAAATGTTCCCGCATTCGAACCAAGGCAGGAAGAGGGCGTCAGTGAAGTGGATGCCCAGACGCTTGAAGTTGTACTCCATTCCATGCCCGTGATACTCCTCCGCATCCGCGAGGAGCCGAAAGCCGTCTTGCTCGAACAGCTCCTTGTTTGTGGGGATAGTCCGTGGCTGAAGCGGGGCGAGGATGTCGGACGTGAAGTAGCCGATGTACGCCTGTTGTGGGAGGACGAGCAGGAAGAAGATGGCCCCTACCCGGCGCGGCCAACGGTGGCCGTACTGCAGAGGGATTGAGATCAGGCTCCAGAGCACGTCGAGGGCGTACCACGGACTGCGGGCCAGTGCCCCCGCAGCGACGCCGAGCGCCAGGAGGCAGCCCCACGTGGCCACATCAAAGGGGCGGAGGAAGAAAGTCACGGGGGAGGGCTGGAGCGAGGCGGAGGTGCGGCAGTAGAGGTGTCGGTACTCGTTCACTATGAGGAGGACGAGGCTCGTGTGGGCCGTCGCCGACTCGGTGTCTCGGCTCACGCCGGACTTTGCACAGTGAAAGCAGACCCTCACCCGTGGCCCCGTTGGGAGCTCGAATCCGACGGAGCTCAGGTTGAATCGGGCGGAGATCATTCCGTTGAAGACGAGGAACAGGTTTCCAACCCGCCAGGAGAGCCTCATCCGTCCTTCGATGTCCGGCTCGTCGTCCGACCACCAATAATTCGTCTCCAGATTGTGCTTGTGGCGTTGACCGGCTGCCGCAGTCGCAGGGTTCAGGCGGGCGTGTGCGGCCCGCAGCAGCTCCACGCTGGGGAGCACGGCGCCAGCGATTGGTGGCTGCCAGTGCACGGTGCGCTGCATGCAGAAATAGCAGAGGACGCCCCAAATTGACCGTTCTCGCACCAGTCGCCTGACGGAGACGGCAACCACCGCCACGACGGGAGCCCGGTCCTGGAAAACGGTCGTCGCCTGCTTGAGCCAGTGCAGGTAACCTTCCGTGCTCTCCTGCGTGGCGCCTACGCTCTTGTTTGTGAGGAGGAGCCCCACGAAGAACACGACGCCGGTGCGGTCGGAGTACGCGAGCTGGCTTGCCTCGAGCACGGCCGAGACCGGGATCCAATCGTCGAAGGCGACCGTTAGGTATGAAACGCAGGTCGTGCAGGATGAAAGGGATTCCTCTACGAGGGTCCGCGTCCGGGTGGTCGTGCCGTTGGCGTCGCGGGCCGCCGCTGTCGTTGCCAGCCCGCCGTCAGTCGAAATCACGATGGTGCCTCCGCCCGCGTTGTCGGCGTTGGCAGTGGCTGCGAATATCTGCTCTTCGGGCTCGACGTAGTCTGGCCGCCCGCCGACGTACTCCGCTGGGAGGCTATCGATCGCAAGCGTAAACTGCAGCACGCAGCGGGGAGGCGGCTGGAAGATCGGCAGTTTGTACGTGGCGAGAAGGGGCAGGCAGGCGGCGAGGAGAAGGAGCGTCAGCCCCAGCGTCGGCGCCGACGTTGGCGGCGGTGGCTGCAGGGCCCTGGGTCGGAAGAAGAGCGCGTTGTTCATGGCGAATGAACTGGTAGGACAATGGCGAATGACAAGAGAAGGTCAGAGGGGAGAAGCAAAAATACTGAAAATAGAAAAGTTGAGTGCAGCAGCAGCGGCAGCGTTGAATTGTTGATTCGGTGTTTGAATTGCAATTGCAGAATAATTGGTAAATTGGCGAAATGGATTCATTAAGTAAACAGTTCAGTGCGTTAAGTACCTGGCCGCTCCTCCAGCTTAGAGCAGGCCATCGCAGCACTCAAATGCGAACCTGAATTATCCACTTTACTACTTTACGTATTTGTTACTTGGTCTCACACGTTTCTAATGTGCTTGCCATTTGTTGAAAAATCGTTCCAGTTCCAACAATGCGATCGATCGCTCGTGGCATGGCGCCACCCAAGCACTTAATCCTGCCCACGGCCACCCAATTATTTACACACCCACCAAATGGAACCTCATTCTTCTTGGAATTGGAATCACACTCTAGGCAGGCTTTATTACCACATTTCTTGAATAAGAATACAAAGCAGCAATGCCCAATGTGTATTACAATATTATTATTACAAATGTTTCTTATCACTTATGCTATGATGCAGCTGCAACACCAATTGGCTCAATCCCCTGCTGCTCCAAAGAGTTGCTTGCCCCTGTGGTTGAATGTGATGAAGTTTGGGCGGTAGACGAACGACTCGGGGGACTTGTTGGCCAGGTCCTGCGTCGCCTGGATCTCTTTGAAGGTCTTCGTGGAGGTGGCACCCCAAATCGCGACTGCGACGGCGACGAGCACTGGAATCGTCATCTGTACAATGCAACAATATGTAAATTAGTTGTAGATGTAGCAGAATGAAGAACTGGGCTCGGGACAGGAAGCTTTCAATTCCTGGTTACAGCGAAATCGGGTTTCGGGTGGCCTACCTCCTTCTCTCGCCCACTGGCGCTGGTTCCGAATCCGAAGAAGATCCACCACATCAGGCAGGAGAGCGACAGGGAGAAGGCAGCCCAACTCATCGATCTTGTGCTCAATTCCATTGTAGCAATCGGCAATGATAACGACACGACTAGTAACCGGAAAATCGACGATCAAATGCAAGAAGGCGGCAGGCTCGAGACTCCAGTCAGTCCAAATTCACCGATTTCCAATTTATTCGTCCAAGATCGAAGCGGCTGCGTTAAATCAGACTCGATTATAAACTGCAATCGAGCTGGAACTGGAATTAATTGAACTACTGAATTAAATTGCAGATTTGTATTGAAAACCGAATGCGGCTGTGTCTGCGAGAGAACTGAATTCAGTGCGAATTCACCTCTTAGCAGCTCTCACATGATCTCCTCAAGCGAGGATGCCAATGCACGGCCGGGACAGAGCTCGAATATGAATCTCGAAAGATAAAAAATACAGTCCCGTCCCCAATTCAATATTCAACATGTTACACGTCAAAGCAGCTCCGGTGTCGATAAATTAATTCCGACCTACCCGAATTGAGGGGAATTGACCAATTCCTACCCACACCACCGCGATCCAAGCCCAGCGATGGACAATCAACACATGTCGACGTCACCGCAGGCGCTCCTCGCTGAAATCGCCGGGCTCACGGCTCAGCTCGACGAAGCCCAGGCGGAGAAGGTACAAGCGGCCGAATACGGGATGGGGCTGCTGGAGGAGAATACGAGACTCAACGCACGCTGCAACGAGCTGAGCGAGGCGCACGAGACATTGCGGACCGAGCTGGAGGCTACGCGGACAACGCTGGGGCGTGTGTCCGAAGTGCAGCGAGTGAGCGAGGCCAGCGGAGTCCAGCACGAAGAGAAGCTGCTGTCCGAAAACACTCTCCTTCAGTCGACGTACCGTACTCAGGTTGGCGAGCTGGAGGCTGAGCTGAAGAGGGCTCGGCTGGAGGTGGAGCGACTGCAGCAGGAGAAGGAGCGACTCACTACAGGAGTCACGCAGCTGCAAGAAGACGCCGAGCGGAGCCAAAAGGAGCGGGCCGAGAGCCGGAGGGAGCTCAAGGAGCTGAAGTTACGTGAAGCCAGGCTCCTGAAAGACTGTAGCGAGCTGGAGGAGCTCAACTGTGACCTGCAGAAGCAAGTCTCCGTGCTCCGGGCGGCCCAAGTCGAGTTCGAGGCTACGAAACACGAAGTCGGTCGTCTTGCAGAGCTCGTGGGGGATTTGGAGAGGCAAGTCATGGAGCTGGGGGCGCTGAAGGCGATTGCGGAGCGGCAGGTACGAAGAAAGGCGCCAATTTTATTCAAACTCATATTTAAAACTGAGTTTAATCCCTGATTTTCAGCTGGAGGAAGCCCTCGAGGCCAGACAAGCGGAGCGCGAGGCCAAACTCGCGCTGAAGAAGGAGTTGGAGGCACGGGCCAACGCCGAATCACTCGCAAGCCTCGCGGGGCTGGCCATTGGGCTACACGGCAGCGGTGGCGCAGACGACGCCTACGGCAACGCAGACTCGGGCCCGCCCAGCAGCCTATTCGACGAAATCCACGGGGGTCGGATCGCGAAACTGGAGAAGGAGCTGGAAGCGGCGGAGCACCAGGCGCTCGCTCAGGCCGAGACCCTGAAGGCCCTTGAGGAGGCGCTTGGCAAGGAGCAAGCCGACGTGGTGCGGCTTAAGCAGCAGCTACAGCTTCAGGCAGGCGCCGGCGCCGCCGAGTGGAGCCAGACGAAAGAGAAGCTGGCGGCCGCCGAGGGCCGAGCGACGCACGTCGAGGCTGAGCTGGCTGAAGTGGAGAACTTGATCAATCAGTTGCATGACGCCGTGGAGGGGGCCCGAATGGCACTCGGAGGCGTGAGCGACCTGCTGGGTGGCGTGTACTACCAGGCGTGCGGAGCGCAAGGGGTCACGCCGAAGAGGGTGCTGTTTGAGCATTCGAAGACGAATGAAGAAGAGTCTCAGTCGATACCCAGCAGCCCATGCGGCGGCGGCGCGAAGACAAAGGCGACCGCCAGGCTCTTGCTGGCGTTGTTGAGGCGAGGAGGCGCTGTTGGCTGGCAGATCGAGACACTCGTCGATCAGGTGAAGGCCCTACAGGAAGTCGTCGGCGTGGGCGGCTCTTCGGCGGTGATCGCAGCGGCTGAGCTTCAGAAAGATGATACATCCGCGCCTGACGGCGCTGCCGTCGAAGAATCCCGGCGCCTCCGCTCGCTGCTGGAGCTTAAATCCGAGCAGACAGCAACGCTCCGCTCCGTGCTGACCGCTAACAAGCTGAATGCGGAACGGACGCTCGACGGCCTGAAGCAAAAGTACGACAAGGAAAAGGCGCTCGTCACCGACACAATGCAACGGCTCCGCACGGAGCTGCGGCTCCTGAAAGAAGACGCGGCCACCTTCTCGTCCCTCCGCGCCATGTTTGCGACCCGCTGCGAGGAGTACGCCGCCCAAGTCGAGGAGCTGAGCCGCCAGCTAGGCGCGAGCAACGACGAGAAGCGGACACTCAATCAGCTGCTGAAGCTCGCTGTGAAGCAGAAGCTCGATCTGAATAAGAGGCTGGAGGTCATGGAACTCGAGCGCGACGCGGCGACGGCGAGCCTCACGCCAGTACGGAGGCATCCGGCGGGAAGGAGCGGGAATTTCAAATGAAACGATGCCATGCAGTGCAATTCTAAATATTTATTCACTTCGTCCAAATTTATACTACATTTGAGTGCAATAAAATAAACGGTACGGTCACTGGTGTCAGTGTGTGAGAGTGGAAATTCACATCCTCTTCATGGAAATGAGTTTCTCCTTTTCGTTTTGAAAAAGTTCAATATTACTACTTGCTATTTTGAGAAATTAAAATGGATTTTTGTCTTTTTTACTGCTTCTGGACACAGAAAAGTTTCACAGCCACCAAACCAAACCTTCGTGTTCAGATCTTAACAGCTTTTAAAAGTTTTAGTCGCTTCATGCTTCATCCGCTTTGAACACCGGTCACATTTTGTCTTCGTGATCAAAACGCTGGCATTATATCTCATTAATATTACTCGTATTAAATGAGTACGCATACGTTTTTTGAAAACGAGAGGCTCTGGCCTGGCTCTGATTCACTGATCAACTCCGAAGCGGTGTGGGCGGAAGTCACGAAATCAAACTCATTCCATTCATTGATCATTTCCATTCACTGACCAACCAGCATGTTGAGAGTGGAGAATTTCATCTTATATTTAATGGCGTGCAGAGCAGGCAGGCGCGATGTACGCGTCTTTGTTTTATGTCGGTTGAGTGTGCTCCTGTGTGCAGGGCACGGTCATGAACACATTTGGTGAGAAGGAGAAGAAGCGTTGAGTATTGGCCTCAGTGCCAAAGTTAACTT